>PVJL010007877.1:44410-72882 GCA_004026885.1 Lyroderma lyra | reverse complement strand
GGTGGGGGGTGGGGGGGTGGGCGAGACTAATGAGACTCAACAACTAAATGCAGGGAGGGATCCTGGACTGAATCCTGGAACAGGAAATAAGCATTAGGGGACACTGGTGACATGTGAAAAAGGCCGACAGTCTAGCTCACAGTATTTACGTATGTTAATTTGACAACTCTACTATGGTTATCATGTAAGTCGTTAACATGTAAGCCCAGTGGAGGGTATATAGGAATGTTCTGTATTATTTTGCAACTTTTCTGAAAGTCTAAAATTATTTCAAAGTAAAAAGTTTAAAAAATTTTAGATTCTATACCCTCACATCCTACCTCCCACCAAATATACAATCTCCACACCCAGGCCTACAACTAGGGGCACGCCACTTCCCATGCAAACTGGGATTTAAAAGTTGTACCCCTGCATTACTGAGGTTCAGGCATTTTACACCTGGGACATGTGGGCCAAACATGTACTGTGTGTGGTGGACAAAGGATGGAGACCAGGGATGATTCACTGTAAGGACCAAGGGATCCCTCCCTCCCTCCTAGTCCCTGCCCAGGGCAGAGGAATTAATTGGTCTGACTGGTACTGGCCCTGGTCACTGACTGGGCCCCATCCAGCAGGAGCATCGCTGAGTGTCAAACATCACACACCTATTCAAGGCCAGTTTTGTCCCCACTGCTGCTGTGAGATCCAGCAGGCAAACAGGGCCCTGCTTGGGCTCAGGCTTGTCTGACTCCCACATGCACCCTTAAATGTGTCCACCTGGCCTGCACGGTCCTGGACACTGCTGCTGGCCAGAGGGAGGTCAGGGCCCAAGATACAGATGGAGCTCAGTGGGTGTGTGGGAGGAGGCCCTTGTACTGTGAGCCTATCACTTGCTTCGACCAGCTTTGACCAGACAGTCCTGTATTGGGGTGCCAGGCCTTGGCCCAGCTCATAATACAGGAGCTTTAATTCTCCTTTGCTGCTGTTCCTTCTCTGATCAGGTACTTCAGAAACCTGGTAGAACAGGACACCCACAGTTTTGGGCCTTCCTAACAAATCCTGACTCCTGACTCACCAAGCACAGCCAAGTACGTCCCACCAAAACAGAAGGAAAGTCATCTCCAGATAGTAAGGTGAGGTGGGCAGGTCTGGCTAGAGAAGGGGTGTGAAGACAGTCTGGGCAGCAGCCTGGGCGGCCTGGTAGGGATGAAGGGAAAGCCAATAAGGCTGCAGCGAAGTTTAAGGGAAACGCCGCCCTAGCTCCAAGTCGTCTGCAAGTTCCATTCTGCGTTCCATGGAGAACGCCGCGGGGGTGAGGGGTGGGGTGGAGCCACCAGGGCACAGAGAAGACATTCTGACCAAAATATCATTTTGGTTTCAAAATGATAAACTGGATCTATGCATGTTGCCTTTCCCTTTTCAACTCTTACTGAAATGACCAAAGAAATAAAAAAAAAAAGACAAAGAGAAACCTGCTGCAGTACTGAAATACAAGGAAGGATGGTATCAACAAACCAGAAATGGAGAATTCCTAGAAGATTTGAAGCAAGTGAAACTGGACTGCGGAGAAACCTATGAGTGTGAGACGTCCAGCCACAAAATCACCTGTTTCCTCTCTCCAAATGATAAAAGTGTAATGGCACAAAAGCCGACCAGCTAAAGGAAAAAAATATCTAGACTAGAAATAAACTGTGAAAGAAATGTATAAAAATCATTTGAAGAAAATTATGAAATTTTACTAAAAGACAAGTGAGAGGGTTTAAAAATCAAAGGAGAGCTATTTCACTTCTCTTGATAAGGAGACAATATTATACAGACATTAATTCTCCCCAAATGATCTATGTATAAAATAAGCTCATTCTAAATTCTAAGGGGGTTCATTTTGGAATTCAGCAAATTCATTTAAAATTTCATCTGGAAGAACAAGTAAAAATGGCTAAGAAGTTTTCAAAAAGGTTAATGAGAAGGGACCTGTCCTGCTGGGAAGCCGCCTGAAAGAGATGAACAGACGGCAGGACAGAACACGGTCCAGAAAACAGGGCAGTGGGGAAGAACAGATTATTCAGTAAATGTTGATGAAACAATTTACACTCACTTGAGGGGGTATATGTTTAAAATCTTACCTAATATTATATATAAGAATAAATTTTTGATGGATTAAACATTTAAATGAAAAAATCCCCATAAAAATTAACTAGAGGAAACACAAATCATTTTTTTTATAATCTTGGAGTGCAAAAGTCCTCTCTAGGGTGATACAAAAGCCTAAAAACAAAAGAAACTACTGGCAAATTTAACTATATTAAAAATTAAAAGTTCTGATTAGGAAAAGACATTATGAAACAGATCAAAGACAGTCAATAAGCTGGGGAAAGGGTGTTTGTGATGTCACATGAGAGATGATGAAGTCATACCCTTAATATAGAAAGGACGCCCTCCCCACCCAGAGCTGTGGCTCAACTCTTGGCAGACGTGTGGCCTTGGACAGGGACTTGTCACCTATAAAGAGAGAAGCTAAGAGCAGCACCGCTCACAGGGGCGAGGTGTACGGTATGAGGATTATAGGAGACGCTGTTTGTAAAGCACTAAGCCCAGAGTCTGAGCAAAGCAAGGGAACTGCCAGACAACCAGAGAGCATGTTCCAGAAGCTGACTGACTACAACACTGTCTACAAAAAGGCAAGAAATCCACATCGATATGTTTCAGTACAGGCAGTTGGAGTGTGTCCACTCAAGGGGGGTGGGGGGACACTTAAGCAGCAGTTTAAAAGGATGAGGCAGATGAATATTTACAGACAGAGAAAGAGGTCCACAAATTCAGGGTACAGTCTCATTCACTCACTCATTTGAGTATTTACTGAAAGTCTAGTATGTATCAGGGACTGTTCTAGGTACTGGGCATAAAGCAGGGAAGATAAAGCCAAAAGTCCCCCAGTACATTCTAGTGGGGGAAACAGACGATAAATAAAGCATTCAGTAAAATATATGGTGTGTCAGCTGGTGACAGTGATAGAGAAAAAAGCAAAGTAGTGAAAGGGAATGGGCAGAGTGGGGAGGGGGCAGGGTTACAATTTTAAAGCGGGGTGGAAGGCTGTCTGAGAAATTTGGACATGTTTTTAAATATTTATGCAGACATGTGAACATACCTCAAAGTACAGAAGGACATCCATTCACCTGTTTATGTCACTGCCTCTTAAAGGTGCCACTGCACAGTACTTTGACTTTCTACTTCAAGTACACTTTTCGATTTCTTTTAAAATCATTACATAAAACATTTATGAGCAGCACAGCATTTAGGGAGAAAACTAAAAATGAACTTCAGGGAAGCACTTTAAGGATGGCTCACCACCAAGTATTACAGATGTAGGGGATTGGAGTCAGATGCCTGGTGGTGCTGCACCACCTGCTGGCCGCTCCCTAGCTAACGCAGCTCCTTTCCGAAGAGGCAAGGCGCACAACAATCTAAAAAGCCACTTACTTGCCTGGTGGAGAGGGACTGGAAGGGAAATGGGCAAAACACAGTTTGATTTTTTGGGACGGCAGGCCATGATGAGGTTTCTTTAACTTAAGTTTTCAATGTTTTAATTTTTTTATTTCAGCCGATATGCTTTCCTCCTTTATTTTAAAAATTCTTACTAACACACAGTAAGAATTCCAACTCAGTCCGCATGCACTGAGTCACACTGCTCCTCACTCTCCACTTCCCTGTGTCCACACCTTGGCTCTGCTTTAACTGTCCTTCTGCTAGAGGACTTCACTGCGTATTTTCCTCAGGTATACCTAATAATATATGTTTTGTGTCCTCACACGTTTGAACGTCTTTCTTTTGCAAGACCAGTGAGTGTGTAGAGTGTACGCACCTTGGCTGGTGTGTAGAGGACGGTGGCCCATTCCGGCAACCCTCTGGAGACAGCAGCCACCGTCCCCCAGGCTCCAGGGTTGCCCATGGGAAGCCCAGTGAGAGTCGAAATCTCTTTCCCTTGAAAACCTGTACTTTCTTCCTACAAAATTTACAGATTTTTCTCTTTCCTCTTGAAATTTAAGGACTTTAATAGAAAATAGGTCTGAAGTGTTGGTCTTAGTGTGAGCTAAGAAGGAATCCATTTAACCTAAAGGATCAAATCTTCATTCAATTCAGCTAAATTTTCCCCTACTGTTTTCCTAACACTCCTCCATCTACTACTTTTTCTCCCGCTGGAACTCCCACTATTCCCATGCCAGGTCTCCTGGATAAGGTCCCCAAATGCTTCACATTTTAAGTCATTATTTCCATTCCTCTTTGTTATTTTTCTGAGTTGTGAGGCACTTCAACTATTTGACCTTTCAAACCACTAATTTCAGTTCTTCTACTGATTTTTAAATCCAAAGGTCTTGTTTTTTAGTTCCAGAAAGCCTCTGGTACACTTTCATCTTGTTCCTCTGGAAGTTCTCTCCTTATAATTTAAAGTTCTTGCATATCCCCTCTATTAATCCTGCCTCAAAGGAGCCACTGCTCCAAGTGTAAAGCTTGGTTTCCCTTCCTTCTATGGCCAGGTCCCTGCACATGTCTTGTCGTCTGTCTTTGCCCGTTGCAGGACACAGAATGCAGGTGCTGACATCCCCTGCTCACAGCAAACGACTTGAGCTTCTGCAGCTGGGGCAAGCCTGAGGCCCTGGCTGACCTGACAGCCTTTGTCCAAGGGGGCCCAAGCACAACGAGCTGGCAAATGGTGATCTTCCTGCTGAGGAGTGGGGAGTTGATACACTTCCCTTTGGTCCCCTGGTGATGACAGGGGAGAAGCAGTCCTCTCCCAACTGCATGGACAGGGGGCAATTCTGCTCAGATCCCCTGGGATCAGCGAGATGGGGCAGTCCCTCCAGGGAGCAAGCAGCAAGTAGGCAGCTGCAGGCCCTCTCATGGAATCCAGTTCTAACCAGACTCAGGGGCACAGACAGTGGAGGGGAATTAGACTGACCTAGAGTCAGCTCTCAACTCTGCTCCTCAGTTGCTGTGTGACCTCAGGGAAATTACTTCTCTGAGTCTCAGTTCTCGTATGTGCTTACCTTGAAACCAACCATTGCTTCCAGCCTTCTCCTTAGGGGAACAAGCTCACTAATACGTAAGTTTGGGGGAACTTGCCTCTTCTAAGCACTACATGAATTACTTGTCCTGTAGTTAACCACGCACTATCCAGGAAGCATCAGAAACTTCGCCTTCTGCCTCTTTTGTGGTCATGTGCTGACAGAAGGTTAAGGCTACTAGAAGAATCTGAAAAGTACTGTAGTATTGCAGCTTTGGATGTAGTATTTCATTTCTGTGATGGCTCCCCCCTGAACAGAATCCGCTGTGATGATCCCTGATCCTTTCTTAGTACGCCTCGGCTGTGGGTTTCAGCACTAGGGCCAGTGGCAACAGGGCCTCGGCCTCTGTCCTCCACTCCCAGGTCTTTGGGTTCAGGGTAATACTTACAAAACATGTTGGATCACAGCTCCCATTGGCTCTCTCAGAGTAAAGGCTCTTCACTGGGTTCTGAAAACTATCTCAGTCAGGCATCTAGGCCTACCAGAGGGGTAGACCTCCACTTTTGCCAATTTAGGATCCCCCACTTCAACCAGAAGGCTGGGTAGATCTCATGTACTCTGAGACCCCCACCTATAAGTTCTGGAAATTCTACAGCAGGCTCTTCCCTGTTACTCAAGCTTAGGGGACTAAGAATGCACTCCTAAGTCACAGGGCTCCCACACTACATTAGTACAGGCTGAATGGTTTATCATCTTCCCAGAACTTCCTCCGACAGTTTTGACAGCAGTCTTTCCCATGGTCTAACATGCACCCTTCCCACCATAGTAGCAGACCCATCCGGAACCCGGAATCCCAACTTTCCTACTCCAGGAGCCAGAGATTCCAGTCCAAAGGACCACCACCAGAAGATGCGAGTGGATTGCTTGAGGAGGTTCTGAGGGAGGTGGAAGGGTCTACAGCTTCCCTGAGTCTTCTGCACACAGAAGCAAAGGCAACTCACAAAACTTCTCTCGTGTGAGACTGGCTCCAACGTTAATGCAAGTAAGAGTGTCCAAGTGGGGCACCAGAGCACTCGGCTCCAGGAGGCAGGAAGAGAGGCCGTGCAGGGAGAGGGCTGGACTCCCTGCACCTCCACCAGGTTTCCACACTATCATCTTCCTCTGTCCTCACTGACCACTCCTCCTCTGACTCTCCCACTGTTCTAAGCCCTCACATTGCCGCTCCCCAGCAGACTAGCCAGGGCCCTCCCCTCACTATACATAACCTTCCTGACTAGTCCAATACCCCTTCCACCACTTGAGGGCCCAGCTAACGAAGGATGAACCCAAGTCTCTCCCTAGACCAGTGGGGACATCAGAAAGGTGAAAACCCTTCAACATACAGATGACCAGCCTCTCTCCTCCCAACACCACAAAGGATTCTGATGCTCCAAAGAAAGAGAACTACGGCACTGGCCCAGACCTCTCTCGGACCTCCAGATGAGCAGGCCAGTTGCTGAATGCTCAAAATGGCCTCCTCCCAATTCAATACTCCTTCCACATTCCTTATCTCTGTGACTGGCCCACAGCCCTCCCTCCCATCCGCTAAAGGTCCAAAGACAAAGGCCTCTACCATGGTTTCTCTCAAGCCTGCCTTGTCCTCTCCATTGCCATGGCCAAGTTCAGGTGCATCAGCCCCTTCCTCATTCCCAAATGCCCATGTCCTCCCACACCACCCATCCTCCACATCAGGATTATAACTGACAGTGTTTCTCCCCTCCTAGAACTCCAGAATGATTCTCCTTTCCCCACAGGGTAACATCCAAACTCCAAAGCACTACCTGTGAGACCCCCAGTACTGATCCCAAACCCTTATTCCAGCCTCCTCTCCCCCAGCTCATCTGCATACTCCAGCAACACCACGCAGCTCGCCATTCCTGAGACACAGCAGGCTCTCCTGCAGTCTCTCAGTACAATTTGTTTTCTCTGTCCCACACGTCCCCCTTCACCCAGGAAACTGAAAATCTACCCTTGAATCCTGGGAGTCTGATTTGGTCCCATAAGCTTCCACTTCCACCACTTACTAGCCATGACCCAGCACCATCATCTTTTATCTGCTATCTGTCAGGTCTGTGGGCTCCTGAGGGCAAAGAGTCAAGCCAGTTACATGCTCAGTAAATGTTTACTTCATGAATGAAAACCACTAATGAGATCGACCAGTGTTCTTCTGTCCCCTGGAGAAGCAAAGGAAGCAACTAATCTGTAAGGCAATAAAAATAAGGCCAACTGCTATCTTGGAAACCAGGGCAGGTAATGTTTTAGTAAAAATGCTTTGGTAATTGAAGGGAGTGCTGAACAGAGTCAGCAACTACAGCATTTGTCAGAATTTCCAGCACAGGTCAGGAAAACAATGCCAGGACCACCGAAGGTGAACTCTAGAGTGTCTCCTCGTGCTCAGTGCCCCAGCCACGGCAGCTTGCTGTTACTTCTGGAATTCGCCACACCCTTCTCCCCAGCTGGGACCATGACAGATGCAGGTGCCACCTGTTCACCTGGCTAACTCCAGCTTTCCTCTGGAAGACTGTCTCTGACCCTCTGTGCCAAGTAAAGCCATCTCGTTTATGGTCCCTAAGCACTTTGTACTCCTCTTTTGTAGCCCTTATCGGTGCTGTAATTAATTGTTATATACTTGTTACTGTTTTATACTTACATAACTTTGCTACTAGGCTGCAAGCTAAAGAGAGCAAGGACCAGACTTGTCTTTTTCCTCTACTCTGGCCTCCACTCAGCATAGTGCTGGCACTCATCAGGCTCTGAACAAGAATTAGAGGGATGGATGAACAGACAGATGGACAGCAGGCAGGCAGGCAGGTCTGGAAGATGGTTGGGGGTGGGGTGGGAAATCTACTTTAATATCATCCAGCTCTCTTCACTCTGACTCAATCCTCACAGAGCACTCTCAGATTGTAAAACTGGGGCTTTCCTGCTGAAGAAAGGAGATTCCTATTTATTTGGAAAGCAGGTGTCAGAGCAAACTGACACTCCTGACATTCTGGCTTCATCCAGTGACCATTCTGTAAAACCAAGCCGCTCGCTGTTCCACAAGTATACTGCCTATACTGATCAAACTAACTTCCCAGAACCTCTCAGCCCTTAAGAAGCCCCCTCATATTATGATGAAGCCCCTTAAGATCAGTACATGTGTTGCTAACAGACCACCAGAGGTACTGCCCTTACTCAGCTGGCCACCATTACTGGACACTGAGCTCTGCACGATGTCACATCTTAGTTCCTCTTCCCAAGCAGTCACACTGCAGATTCAGCAAAGGACCTTGAAGCAGAGGTTCTCATCAGAAAGAAATGCTTCTTCTGGGATGTGGTCTATGAACAACATTACATGAGCTGCAGGCAGCTGTTGAGAGACTGCAATATGCAAATGGTTGTGCTAAATTCCATGGGTTTTGCTGGGGGGAGAATCACGACAGCAGAGTATGACACCCTGGCAGAGTCCCCAGTCTTATCTGGAAAGTGGGAAGGCTGGACACAATGATCTCTAACCTTCAGGATGGACTAACAACACTACACCCAATGAGCACGAAGGCCACAGCAGTGCTCATGGCAAAAGAGCCCGTAGCTGGTATACCCAGATATAAAACAGGGACATGAGCTAACCGAAGCAACCAGCAAAAGAATGCTACCTACCAATCAGCAAGAACTTCTAGTCTTATCAAAAACCTTCCCAATAAGAACAAATTCTAGTTTTAGTAATCAGGCAAATGGCACATGCATCGATGATTACTACCCAGCCATTTACAGGACAGATCAGAGTTTCCTGTTCCCTAGAATGAAACCGAACCTTCCATCCATTACTACAAATTGAACTCAACTCCTCAAATGCAATGATCAGGAAATTAAAATAATTAAAACCAAGAGAAACTGTTACAAATACCCCTTTTCAATGAATCTGTTTCCTTATCTCACCTGTGACTCCTCCATGGCGTGTCAGAAACCACACCTGAGGCAGCCTGCGGTGAGAACAGATGCCAAGGGGCAGCTACACCTTGGGCCATCTGTTTAACCTCTCTGCACTTCCATTTTCTTCTCTGTACTTCAAAGGCTGCCTCCCCCCTTACCCTGCAGAATCAGTATGAGGCTGAGAAAACAGGTGTCAAGAGACTTTGTAACATGTTGGGATATTATATAAAGAAGGAACTTCAGATCCAACAACTTTCTCATTTTATAAATTTAAATGAGTTCCTGGGCACTCACTTCATTAGTTCATTCATGAAACACACAATATGAGCCAGATACTATATGCCAGGCCTTGAGCACCCGATGGTGAGCAAAGCAGCCACAGAGCATGATCTGACGGGGTTGCATGCCACTGCACAGGGAGACAGACACAACCAACAATTACAGTGAGGAGTCCGTTGTTACCCCCAACAGGCCTTGCTAACATCTGGTCTTTTTTCTAAGAGAAATCAGAAACCATTGAAGGGTTTTAAGGGAAGGGAATGACATAATCAGAGCATTTACTAGCCCTGGGCTAGGCCCTGAATAGGAGGGAGGAACAAATGCTAAGTCTAGGAGGGGAGTCACAAGCAAATCGCTGCTGGTCACACAGTGCTGTTACATGCTACAGCAGGGTATTGTGGGAGCCTAGTGTTATTATCTATAAATGCTACTGGACTGAAAGCATTGAAGATATGTTGCTGAGAGAAAAAAACAACAAAAGGATGACACAAAATAAGAATTACCTTAAAAGAATGAAAGTCACTAATTCCATATAATAGGCTTTATTGCCACAAAAAAGAGACATAGCAAATTATCCTGAATTTATTAACTTGTTTTCCATAAATATTTAATTACTCAGAGATGTACCAAAAGCACAAACTTTCCTTGACCTAGTTATGAAGCTTACACAAGAGTGGGTGAGAATTATTGTATCCAATAAACACAAATTTAATTACATTCATTATTCTTTCTTTCATCTCCAATAGATGATCTTTGACTATTGAAGCCAAACATTTAATTTTTCTTCTGATTATTCAAGTAATTGTCTTAATCTTAAAATAAAAATATTTAAATCCTAAAGAGGGAAAGTATAATGTTGCATTAGTTCATATTAAAGACCCATTATTTACATGGAAACACAGAATAGAAAAAGAAAGAATTGGGGACATCAGCCTTCAGTTCCTGGACTGGCCAGAGACAGGGCCAACCCTCAGGGTGACTCCATCCTCTCCTACTGCTGTCGTGGCTTGCATCTGCACTCCCAATGCAAGATAATTTCTGCCTGCCACAGTGGGGTGTCCCAGCACCACCACCACTAAGTACATCTGAGTTTTAACACATTCCTTGTGCACTAACTCACATAACTTCCACAGGCAGTAAATTACCACCACCACCCCCGCCCCCCAAGCATCCTAAAAGCCTCTATCGATAGTTAAAAGAGAACATGATTCTGGCTCACATTTACCAGGGAGGGGTTCATGGTATCTGAGCACTATGCTAGGTCCTGTTCCACAGGATCTCCTTGAAGCCTGTAAGAACCATGAAGAGGTAAGTACTCTTGTACTTCCTGTATCCATGAGGATACACTTGCCCCAAACCACAGGGCTTGTGAGTGGTGGAGTCAGGGCACAAACCCACATTGCCCTGACTCCAGTCTGAGCTCTCAGTGCTGCCCTAGCCACCTCTCTGACGCTCAGGAGATAAGTCTCCTGCAAAGAACACAATGGATTTGAAAGCTGTGCCGAAATACCATGGAAGGATTTGCTGCTCTGATCTCCTCAGTCAGTGCAGGTGAAACAAGCCTGGCTCACGTCTTCCCTCAGGGAAAAGTCCTGAATTGATTGGTGCAGGTAATCAGACAAAGAAAAGGTGCTGGGCTGGAAACCACCTTTGAGTAAAGCTCATGCCAAAGAGGGAGATGAAACACTTGTGGACAAACGCATAGCCCTGGGGTCAACAGGGCCCTGAGGATAGGACTCCCTGAGTACCATGTGACTTCAGAGCTGGTTTCTGGGAAACCTTGCCCATCACCTGCACTTTCACCACCCAAACAGCACCATTAACCACTAAAAGAGAACCCACAGAAAACAGCCACGCCCCAGCACTGAGAGTAATTAAACGGACAGTGAACACTCTGTGAGCATCAGTTTCCTGCGAGGCACCGTGCTAAACATTCCACCACACTGTGTCACTGAATCTTCAACAACAGCCCCAAGTTAGGTAATGCTGCTCTCTCCATTTGATAAATGAGTAAACTGAGACTCAGAGCGGGGAACGTCCTTGCCCAAGATCACAGAGGCTGTGTGTGAAAGAGCTCAGGCTTGAACCCAGGTCTGCCTACTTCTAGGGCCTGAATCTGCTTGAGGCCACTCCATCACGACCAAACAATCACCTTCTGGTCCCCTTCTGTTTGCATGTGACTCCTCTACCTACTGACCACCAACTCCCAAGGGCAGAACGGAGCTCCTCCACCACCAGAGGCCCAGCATCCAGCCAAGGCTTTAGCCCGTAGCAGGAGGCCACCCCAGCAAGGCTGATGAATGGACGCCCACATGAAGGAAGGGACATCTATCTCCTCTCTTTAAGACAGTGTCCCCAGAAATGCTCCAGGATGCCCCTCACAAAAACCAACCCAACCAGCTCACCCCACCCGACCTACTCAGCACCCTCAGGCCTGCTGCTCCTCCATAACCCCACCCCAAGGGAAGGATGAGCAGCCACACTTCTGAGCAAAGCAGAGGGGGCTTCAGTAAGCTGAGCAATTTCTTTTTATAGACTTAGCCTTTTTTCTGCTTCCTCATCTTGTCCTGGAGCACCTGCAGCAAATACTTCTGTCCTCTCCCAGCCCTAAGATTTTATAGGACAAGTACCATCAGCCATACCCAAAGTCTACGGCTGGTACATGGCATAGCATATGCCTGTCTCAGAGTCCGCACTCAAATACCTGGGAGATGAAGTGTTAATAACAGAGTCCAGAGTCTGGGTTTCACCCAGACTCATCAATAAGAGTTTGTCAACATTTGGTAGCATGACTTCTCTGAGCAGAGGTCCATCACAATGTTCACCAAAAGCCTACCCTGGCAACTCAGCAGCAATGAAAAGTAGGACACTTTCCCTGTGCAGGGGGGAGACACAGCATAAAGTAATACGTGCAACAACAACATGCACGCTCCCATCAAGGTGTGCACACGATGAAAGTTCAAGGGAGCACAAATAGGAGTAGTCACTTGTGCCTAGAATTGAGCAGGTTTCACAAAGGAGGGGAAATCTGAGCTGGGAAGCCATTCCCAAATCACCCCTGGAGAAGTCACCATTTCCTACTGCCATGTCCCCCATACTGCTCACCTCTGCACCGTCAGGCCCACCATGTGGCTCTAAAGTCAGGGACTTGTGTGCCTGTCTCCCCACACAGTATGTGACCACGTCAAGGGCAAGGACTTTGGGCATGCTCCATGGCTCTCCCTCAACTGCTCAGTAATTATCTGCTGACAAAGAATAAAAGATCCTATTTTAGATTATTATCAACATAGAAGCTACCCCTCCATGACCTGCTACTTGCTGCAATGCTTTGCATGCATGGTGTCATTTCCTCTACACAAAAATCCCAAAAGGCAGATCCTATTATCATCATCCATTTTATAGATAACGAAACTAAAACACAGAAAGGTTAGGTAAATTGTCCCAAGTCTTACAGTAAGTGACAGAGCTGAACTCTGACTCGTGTGTGAATGAAAAAATCAGTTTTCAATTACTAGTGAACAAATCCCTCTTCCTTTCTCTGTCTCTGCCTTGAATCCAAATACATGGATTGCCCTTTAGTCTCCTGTTCACTGGGACCAAAGCCATTTCTCCCCTAGAAGAGAACAAGGGCTGTCTCTTGCTATTCTTCTAAACAATGACGCTAACCATTACTGAGAAAACATCGTGGGGCGAGGGGGAGGCACAAAACTGGGCTTACAATTATTAGCCAAAAACACTTACCAAGAAGAAACTGTATGAACCAATTGGAACATTTCCAAAGTTGAAACAAATTTCCAAACTAGATCAAGTTAGTAAATGAAGGAGTAAGAGTATGTATAGAAGCTACCCTTTGTGTAAGAAAAAGAGTATATGATAAACGAGAGAACGGTAACAGTGCTTGCCGCTAGGGAAAAGGTCTAGAACTGGAGGCTTGAGGCGGGAAAGATGGGCACTTTACAATTTGTTCCCCTTTGAACTACTATCCTTTAAAAATAATTCATGTGTGATTTTTTTCATATCATAAAAAATAAGATTAAAAATGTCATTTAAAGAAACTACTTATTGCGAAACCTTTCTCAAATGTTCACATACATATGACTGTAACCATGAAAAACTATGTTTATGCACATAAACTGGATGAACTTCATTTGTGGTGAAATAAGCCTGTTAAACAACTTTTGTCTTTCACGTTGAGGTTCACTACTTTCACTATTGTTGCAATATTTTTTCTGTAATAAATAAAATTCATTTTGAAGGTACAGATTCAACATACATATAAGTAGCAGGGACAATTTGCCACACCTTCTTAAAGTCCTTTATCTGTCCCTTCAACAAGTATTTAATGAGCACCTAGTATGTGCCAGGCACAATGCTACACAGGAATTTCTAAAAGAAAAACTAAACAACAGGTAATTAGTTTCCTCCCTCCTGCCTTTCAAGAAAATATGATGGCATGCTAATGAGAATGCCAAAGCTAGGACCACTCTTGATGTTTACATAGTCTAACACCATCCTCACTCAGCTAAGAAAACCAAGGCCTGGAGAGGAGAAGGACCTGACCAAGGTTATGTGAGAAGTGAAGGCCTCAGAATTCTCAGTCCTGCTCTCCTTACATGCTACATGCTGTTCTGTTGTGCTGAAAGATGGCCAGGCAGGGAGGGAGACAGACAGACCCTAATGCACACTGAGTGTCTAATATCTCAGGTGATTTCACCTATCTTGTCTCATCTGTTCTTCATAACAAGCTCTCAAGGTGGGCAAGATCATCCTTGTTTCACAAATAAGGAAGCCAAAGCTCTAAGAAGTGAAGAAACTGGTGCACGAGATCTCAGATGCAGACCTGTCAGATTTCCAAGCCAGAGCTCTTACCCTCCATACTGAAAAGGAAAATCAATTTAGAAAAGTAGACTAGGTCGTATCACAGAGAGCCTCAGATGCAATGTTTTCCATTAATAAAATATCTCCCTCAACCCTGGAATGTTGTCACTGCAATAATTACAGTCAAAAAGCCTATCCCCTCATTATCCAAAACATGCTCTGCTCTTGCGTGCCACTGAGTTTGGGCTTTCCTTTCAACCCACAGAGCACGATGGTTATCCAGAGGGCAGCAATCTCTGAGAGTCACTGACATAGTTTCCGCCAGGACAGAATGGGACGATTTACACAGGCTGCCACATGAACATAGACCCCAGTAAGGAACCTGCCCCGAAATGCCATTATCAGGATGCCACTAGGTCACCACCACAAAACTGGTGGTAGTGAGGGAGGCCAGCACCATGGTGGTTGGTCCCCAAAAGTCCCACAGATTCTGAAGTGAAGAAAAATGCAGACCAGTACAGGAGAAGCCTCCTCCAGTCTCCTCCTCTATCCATGCAACACACGTAGGAGGAACTACAGTTCTGACTGGTCCAAGTGCTAGTGAGGGCACTGCACAATGAAAGGTCACACACATGGGCATAGAACACTCTCCTGAATAGGAGAGAGCTCCACCATCTCGCTTCCTTCTCTCTGTCCCTGTAGTACTGTCATTCCCCTCTACTTGGTGTCTTCCTTCTGGAATGTGGTAACATTAGGGCTGGCACTCCGATGGAGAAGGGGAATTCCATAGGCTCAAGCCTAAGCCTCATGCTCCAGTTCAGAGTCCTTACTGGAGGTGAGGTCTAAAGGTCACTAAACAATTAAAAGTTCCTTTGTTTTCCATCTCCGATTGGTCCCTGCCACAGCGCCCTCAGAGGCCTTGCAGGGAGGAGCAGTCACCATCCAGGACAAGAACTGAGTCTTTTGGGGACTCCCTGCCACAAACTTCATCCCGAACTCAATCAAGAAAATGGTCTAAAAATCCCCTCCTCTTTAGACCCCGAGTCCCCAAATCCAACCTGCCCATGAGCACAGACAAGAGAGACTCCTAACTTTACCCAAGGATGTGCTCAGTAAGCACATCCTCACAAGCCCCTGGGAGGCACAGGAGGCAGGTACCATGATGCTCATTTTGTCAATGAGGAAAAGACTCTCCAAGATAATACCCAGGCAAAAGTTTCTGAACCCTCAATCCTGTTCTTCCCCCTCACCAAAGGCCATGTCGGGCTTTTGGAGCCTACCACTGTTAAGAGTTGCAGCAGCATCTGGTATCAGGAGTCAGTAAGCCAGGACTCTTCAAGCTTCATACTAACTACTCTTCAAGTATACACATTTCTCAACAGCTGATCGTTGAATGAAAGCCAACCGCCTCCCAATCTAGGCGTGACCTCTGCAACAGCAACAGGAAAAGTCCCTAAGACGTGAAAAATGGTTCGTCCTATTTAAGGTATAGAGGAAACTGCAGGCCTCCTAACCAGGAGAGCTGAGACCCAGGTCCGACTCAAGAGAGGCACAGGTAGGCCTGGCAGGCCCTTCCGGCCCAGCGGCAACCCTCGAAGCCTCCGGAATCCACGAAGAGCCCAAAACTCCTGCTTTCACTCAAAACAGCGGAGAGGACAGCATTCCCTTCTCCAACGACCACTCACCGCTATCCGCTCCTCACCTGGAGCCCCGCTTCCGGACCTCCAAACCGTTCCGGGCCCCGCCCCCCGTGCCTAAATGGTCCCCCTAGCCCCGCCCCTGCACCTGTCGTTTCCTCAGGCCTGAGCTCTCCGGACTCTTCGGCCTCACCTCCGCAGCACCTTTCCACCGGCAAATCTGTGGTCCCACCTGGCCCCGCCTCCGGCCCTTCGGCCCCTCCCAACTGCCTCCTCTAGCCCCGCCCACCGCACCTAAGCCATTCTCCCATCTCTAACCCCACACCCGCTATCCTTCATACCAAGCCCCCACCGGACCAGCGTACCGAAGGCTCCCGGCCTGGTCCCCGCGCCCGCATACCCGCCCGACACAACCCGCAGCCCCCGGCCCCGCCTCCCGCTCCGAGGCCCCTCCCCGGCCCAGCGGCCCCTCCGGGTCCCGCCCCCCGCACCTGCCGCTCCCTCCAGCCCAGCCCTCAGGGCCCGGCCCCGCCCCGCCCCGTCCCGCCCCGCGGGCCGCGCCTCTCACCGTCCGCACTCGCTGCTGCCGCTGCCGCCGCCGCCACCGCAGTCCCGGCCGGTCACCTTGACGCGGGCCGCAGTGGCTGCCGCCGCCTCCTCATGGCCCTGGGAACGACCCAGGCGGCAGCGGCGCCTTCGCTCGGAGACCAAGGCCAGGCCAAGCCGGCCGGTGCCGAGGCCAGGCGCAGCTGCAGCACGGACCGACGCGGGAGCGGAGCCGGTGCCCAGCCGCAGTAGGAACCGTCCGCTGGGACCTGAGCGGCGGTCTGCTCCACCAATCGGCGCGCGGTTCCTGACCAGCTCCTCCAATCAGCTCGTCGCAAAGGCGGAGACACGCAAATCGACCGTCTGGGCCTGCCAGTGCGCAGCCGCTGCAGCCGCGGTCCTCCCTAGACTCGGCCTCCGCTCCATCCCGCAGACGGCCTCTCAGGTCCGCTGCCCGCACATCTACCTCAGGTCCCCGCCACGCCCATCCCCTTCCTAGAAATAGCGCATCTCATTCTCTGTACGTCCTTCCAGGCCTCCTACAATTTCCCCTAAAAATTCCTGCCTAGGATTTACTATTTGCAACAAAAAAGCGTTTTGTGAGAGACATCATTTCAATGCCCATTCTTTACAACTCCGAGATAGGCACAGAACACAGAGACATAAGTAACCTCCAAGGGCCTCGGGTCCAACCCATTTATTTTACTGCTCTGGGCAAAATGAGGTCTCCCAGGGTGAAGGGACTTGCCCAAGACCACACGGGTGCAAAGTTGGGAAATGAGCCTGTCTCCTGTCTTCCTGCCCCCAGATCTTTTACTCTGTGCCAAGCAGGATAAGGTGAGCAGAGGGGTGGAGTCATTTGATTAAAGTCGCAGAGATAATAAGTTACAAACAGTCGAAGCCAGGTCTGTGAAAGCTTGGAAATCTGGAACCACAAAAAAACTGTTCAGCCTCCCACAGAAAGGAGACTCTGTGTCCTGCCTTCCTCTGAATGGTTCTTGGACACATAGACAAGCAGAACATCATTTCAACAATTTTCAAATTCATTTTGCGGTAACATCAGAGCATGGAAAGATGTGGTTACTGTGCTTCCAAAAGCTTATAGAAGAAAATAGAAACAAAGAAAAAGAAATACAGTCAATGGAAATTAAACCGTTTCTAAGTCTTCAGGGATCTCTGAGGGAAACTTCTGCCACCTTCCATCAAGGAGAGAATGATAATCAAAGAAGATACTTAACTATTTTACTTAAAGATAACAAGAGACAGTGTGATGCAGTGGTTCTGCTCAGAGTCTTTCAATTAAGAAATTCACAGGGTGGGAGTTGAGTGCAAAAACTGGTGAGACAAATTGCCTGAGTCTAAGCTCTGTTTCTGCCATCAGAAAGCTGTGTGTAGGTGAGCAAGTTACTTAACATCTCTGTGTGTCCATTTCTTCATTGAAAAATTAGTATGCTGAAAATAGCACTCTTCACAAAGGCTGTGGGGAGGATTAAATGAGATGATACCTGGAAGAGGGACTGGCACTTAACAGGAACTCAATAAACATCAGCTATTAATACAATTTTTTTATTAAGTGTGTGACTTAGGGCAAATGCACAGGAGCTCAACAGAGTGCTTGAAATATATGCTTGCTAAGTGGCATTTATTATTTTTATTATGCTTATGCATACCATCTAAGTTTTCTTCAGTGAACATAAAATCATTTTATAATGTATCAAAAAGTTATTGTAAACCCAATTTTAAAATAAGAAAAGGATCTGAATGGACAGTTCTCCAAAGAAGATATGCAAATGGCCAATAAGCCCATAAAAATATGTTCAGTATCATTAGCCAGCAGGGAAATGCAACTTAAAACCACAATTCGATATCACTTCACACTCATTAGGATGACTATAACAAGCAAGATGGTCAATAACAAGGGTGGACCAATTGGGACCCTCACACACTGCTGATGGGAAGGTAAAAGGGTGTAGTCACTTTGCAAAAAAGTCTGGAAGTACCTTCAAATGTTAAACCGTGAGTCACTATGTGACCCAGCAATTCCACTCCTAGGTATACGAGGGCTATCCCGAAAAGAATCCAGCCACAAACGCCTCTATTTTTCATATTACATGGCTGGATACTTTCTGGACAGCCCTCGGATGCCCAAGAGAAATAAAAACATGGTCATACTCTTGTACAAAAATGTTCATAGCTGCATTATTCATAATATCCAAAAAGTAGAAATAACCTAAATGTTCATCAACTGATAAATGAATAAATCAAATATAGTATATCTGTAGAATGGAATATAAAAAATGAGGTACTGATACATGCTACAACATGGATTAACCTTAAAAACATGCTAAGTGAAAGAAGCCAAATCACAAATGACTCCGTTTATGTGCAATATCCAGAATAGGCAAATGTACAGAGACAGAGAGCAGATTAGTGGTTGTCTAGGGCTGAGGGATGGGAGAATTGTAGGTAATAGCTAAGGCATGTGGAGTTCTTTTTGAGATGATGAAAATAATCTAAAATTGACTGTGGTGATGATTGCATACTTCTGTGAATATACTCAAAGCTATTGATGTGTACACCTTTATTGGGTAAATTATATAGTACATGAAATATATGTCAATAAAGCTGTTTTTTTAAAAGTTGTCATAAAGTCTGTTCACTCATGTCACTGCCATGCTCAGACATTGTGTAACTTGATGCAGAGATCACCTCAAAGGGATCTACTAGAGTTTAGATCACCTATTGCGACAGCGTAGTATGCTGGTGGAGTGGTCAGCTCTCAGCGTCTCGTATGTTTGAGTTACTCTCAATGAGGGGAAGGATCCTCTGAATCACAGAGGAAAGGAGAGTTGGAGAAGTCACCAAGGCGGATCCTCCAGGCCAGCTGCCTCTGCATAGACTTGTGCTTCATTGAGAGCCAAGCTCTAGGACAGTTCAAGGAGCTACTTTCATTAGAGATGCTGATCAACAAGAAAGCTGGGGTATATAGGCTCTAGGATGACCCCATAATCCCCACCTCCTGGGGCCCATGGCCTTTCCTGACTTGCTTCTAACCATAGAATAAGGCAAAGGCTTTAGAATGTAGGTGATTAGGTTCCATAAGATTGTAACTCATCTTGCTAGGAGACTCTCTTTGCTAGCTTTGAAGAAGTGAGCTGCCATGTTGTGAACTGCCCTATGGAGAAGCTCACTCAGCAAGGAGCCTCTGGTCAACAGATAGCAAGAAACTGTCCAGCAGCCTGCAGGACCTGACTGATGTCAACGATCAAGTGAGCTCGGGCATGGATCTTTCCCATCAAGCCTCAGATGAGACTGCATCCCTGGCCAACACCTGAATTACATACAGCCTTGTGAGACCCTGAGACAGAAGGCCCAGATAAGCTGTGCCAAAATCCTAACCCACAGAAACTTTGAGGTCATAAGTATATGTTGTTTTAAGCTGCTACATTTGTGATAAAATCGTTACACAGCAATGCATAACTAATATGTGGGTACAACCCACCCTGCCCTGGTGCCCAAGAGACAGCTTCTGTGCAGAGGCCATCAAGCACCCAGGTGCAACAAGAGTTCTGGAATGTAGTGCTCCTCCAGATTCTGGGGGTGGCATCAGGAGACAGAGGAGAGGATATAGAAAAGAACACCATCAGTGAGGGACAGATAGCAGTGGCAAAGATGAGGTGTCTCAAAGGGATGCAGCCATCAGCATGGGAGGGGGGCAGGAAGAGACTACAAGAACAGGAGTTCAGAATGAAGTTTTCAATCCATTCAGCATTTGCCACTTTCCAGCTATGTGGCCTTGGACAAGTGTCCAAACCTCTCTAAGCCTTGGTTTTCTCAATTATAAGAAGGTAACATGCAGGATTCTCCTGAAAAAGGTGAGTTATCCTCTGGTGGCCCTGAGAATGCACATTGCAAACCTTCAACTACTAGGAGCTCATTTGACCAAGGGCCCAGCTGCACCCCCCTGAAACCCAGCAAAGCATCTGCACTGAGGCAACACTACACGTGGGCTGTACCCAGTGCCAGACATGGTAGCCATTCTAAGGTGGCCTGTCCCTACGTGACAATGGGCTACCTCTGATGATCATCTTGGGCTCAAGGACTGCCCAGCAGCCCTGCTGAACTCCTTACACTCATGGTGGTATAAGGAAGGTGCTTTCACACCCTGCCTTCCATCTCTCTTTCACTGGGGGTTAGACTTACATCACAGTCTGGTGGGCCTCTCAACCCTCCTTGGCTCCCCTGCCCACTTCCCCTAATAAAACTCTTCAATGTTTAATCCTGTGTTGGCATCTGCTTTTCAGGGAACCCAGACTGGCACAAGAAGTACCAGGCGTGGTCAGGAGAAAGGTGGTAAGCCGCAGATTTAGGACTGGCTCACCCACGGCCCGGCAGGCAAAGAGGACGCCCTTCAGGTGGAGGAACATGGACTTTCCCTGGAACAAGGTGGTGACTCAAATGCTGAAGATTTTACTTGTGGTGACCTGTGACAATGTATCTGGGGAGCAGAATACTGTGGTTGGTGCCATGATGCCAGGGTTTGAGAAAATATGGGGGGAACAATGCCAACAAAGACAGAGGAAGCTAGTTGGCTGGGTGCAGTTAAGTTGTATCGCAGAAAGATCATGAGGGACTGAAGGCTGTTCAGGATCAGTTAGTTAATGGCTAAGTGTGAGGGCAGAGAGCTGTGGAGGTAGCTTACAAATTGGCCCTCGTCACCTGTGCTAGTGGAAGAACAGACACATCGAGTGACAGGCTGAAGACCAAAAATGGTTAGGGCTCCAGTGATGTCCGAATGCTCAGCCAAGGCAAGTCTGTTGGGTGAAGCTCAGGTCTCTGGTAGGGAAAACCTAAGATCCTAAAACACGGGACAGGGACATCTGGATGGGTGGTCCTGAGGATGGTGGCTCTGCCACATGCACCCCAGACCCCTCCAGGCTTGCCAAGCTGGCACACCCTTCCTTAGTAAGAACTGGAGCCACCACTGTGCTTACAGGGGCTACAGAAGCCCCTCCCCATAGGGTACAGGGGCCCTTGCCTTCTGAGCTGCTCCCACCTCCTCCCAGGCTGTCAGAATGGTAACTAGGGTTAAATGCCAGCATAACCTGGCTGGGGGTGTCCTGGGCCTGATCAGGGAAACAGCACACCACAAACCTGAAGAATGCAGGAACTAGCCAGCATGTACTTGCAGAAAGCAGGGGAGTAGCCCCGGGACTGAATGCACAGGTGCTTGATCAAGGGAAAGGGAATGTAAGATTCGATAAAGATTCCTATACTTGAGGACACTTTCTCAAGACATGGAATTTAACACTCTAGCAAGGACCCCAGCCACTGGGGTAGCTCTGAGAAGCCTGGAGGAAAACAATAGCCAATTCTCAGTGAAGTAGAAATACCTGAGTTGCCCTGGTTGATGGCAGAAGTAGGCATGCTGAAATGGACCTTCCTTTAATAGAAGCCTCACTCTCTACAGCAATATTCTCTATGAAAAAGCCTTTTCAGCTCTGACATTCCTATACTAGACACTTATAGGTGTTCACTGAGTTGAGTTCTACTGCCTCCCATGGCCACAGGCTAAAATCCAAACTTCTTAGCTTGAAATTGAACATACCACAACGTCTGGCTTGAACCACCCTATCCACCCTCACCTCCTAATTGCTAGCATTTCTAAAGCATTTACTATGTTTCACCTCATTAAATACCTGATCTCATTCAATGAACATGTCTATGGGTATTAAGTATAGAGGCCATTACGTATGTATTATGTAATGGAACATCATGTTTTCTATACATGTGTATACTTTAAGTAGTCTCACACATGTGTTCTCTTGCAAGTTGCTTTTCCACACTCCACAATATCATGGATGTTTCTCCATGCCATAAAGGCTTTTCAGCACATTTATATCATCATTTTAAATGACTCCCTACAATAGCATTTTAGGAATGTACCAGATTTTCTGATGGACATCACGGTGGCTCCCAACTTTTCATTGTTATCATCAATACTGGGATGAATAAATCCATACATCTTTGGATCTTGTTAGATTATCTTCTGAGGCTAAATTCTCTTAAAAGTAGTACCGCTATATCAAGGGGAACGCGCATTTACATTTTTGAGATGTGATACCCATCTACCTTCCAGAGATGCTATACTAACTTGTATTTCCAACATCAGGGTATGACTGTCCCATTTCCCCTGCCCTCACCAAGGCTTGGTATTGCCACCTGAATTGGTAGAGAAATAGTCTCCTGTTACTGCTTTGATCACTTTCTATAGAGGTAAAATGTCTTTATTGTGTATGAATTAGCCTTGAGTGTTTCTTCTGCAGATTGCTTCTTTAGTTCCTTTCCCTTCTAAAAAGTGGACTATTCATCTTTTTCTTATTAATTTTAAAAGCTCTTGTTCTATAATGTTGCAAAGGTTTTCTTCTAAACTCATAGTGTTTTCTTGTTTTGTTGTTTTGCTTTTACAAAACATAATTTACATTGCATAGAGTCCAATCTATTTTTCCCTTAGAATTTCTTCTTTTTGGTCTTATCCTTAAAAAGATCTTTCCCACTACAACTGCAAAAGCAAATGCCATCACCTTCCTTAAAAAAACAAACAGAAAATAAACTGGTTCTCCCATGGTTTCATTTTTCTACAATTATCGTATTTTTCTGTGTGTAAGATGATACTTTTGTCTAAAAGTGTTAGATCAAATATTGGGGTTTGTCTTATACATGGGAGTAACCAGTTGATACTGATTTCTTAATGTTGGTTAGAAAAGTAGGGGTCGCCTTATACACGAGGGCATCTCAAACACGGGAAAATATGGTAACTACTTAATTCACCTGAATTTTGTTACTTGGTCTTGCCCCCTCTTCACGTAGCTAAGCCTCCTCCCTCAGGCTGGCTCTCTCCTGGTCCCTTCTCCATACAGCAGGTTACGGGTTCTCAAGGGACCTCAAAACTAGCCCTAAGGCTGAGATCTCCACTTACTTGATGTGTCCATTGGCTCTAGCCAGCGAATGCAATTTCTACCCAATGCAGGACTAGCAGTATTTTCATGCTTTTCCACAGTGTGCCAGAGGTGGCAAAGGCTCGTGACAATGTAATCCTTTCCAGAGACAGCAGAAGGGAGTGGTGTCCTGGAATCCTGATCCGGTCACCTGAGTTCTGCCATCCAGAACCCGACAGAGGGCCCATCTTAGTTCCAGACAAATCCCAGGTGCAGAATACCCGGTCCCTGTGTCGTCTTCTCTTCAGAGGGTTGGTGCAGAGTCCTCAGGGTTACTAGGCCGTCACTGGCTCTCTCGGGGGACTCAGTGAGGCTAGGAGCCTCAGCTATCCACCCAGGGTCCCCATGAAGGACACCAAACAATTCCAATTCTTTCCACCTAGGCTTAGACCATTATATCCAGAGAGCACCTGACAATTTATAAAAGGAAACATTTCCACAAGCAAAACTCTAGGCAGAGAGGTGCTGCGTTTACCTTCAGGTTAGAAGTCTCTAGCACTCCCAGGGCCTGCAGTGGCTCATCCCCTGACTACAGGTGGAAGTGGGGCCTTTCAACAGAGCCTGGGGGCAGGAGGTCCCTGGAGGTCCACTCTGGGGACAGGGAGATGGCGAGCTGGAGGGGAAGAAGGCATCTGGTAGTTCAGTTATTGAACACCTAATAGCATTCTCATTTCACCACCAGCCTAGCCAGGGGCCAGCAGGTACGAAGGGGTGAGTGAGCCAAAGGAGGAGGAGGCAGCTGTGTTGAAAGGGCAACGAGGAAGTGGTATGGAGCCACCGAGACTGCCCTCTGCAAAACTGATGCACACAAGACGGGACTCTCTTTGCCCAGCGGAGTCAGCACCAGCACCTGTGAGACTAGGAAAGCCCAAGTCCCTGCAAAGCTCATACAGGAAAAGGAAGCTCAGAGGAAATTCAGACGAGAGTCCATTCTCAGAGCCCAGATCTCCCAAATTGTGGCTTTCAGTTCTCACAATACTGCTTGGAGAAGTAAAGGGAGAGGGTGAAAAAGCTGAGGGGTAAAAAACAAAAAACAGTAACACGTGGGGACAGCTCCAGGGAGCTGGATGTGCGAGGAACAGAACAGCTGGCAGAGACAGTTGAAGTAACAGTCACACAAAAGTAATTTGTCTGCCAAAGAAGTGTTCTTCCAAGTTAGAGGTTCCACCACCTCAGTTCCAACAACACGGTCAGAAACACTTCTCATCATCGGGGGAAGGAGGTGGCTAGACAGGGGAAGGATGTCCCCATGGCCTAGATGCTAGAGAAAATAACCTCGAGCCACAAGCAGCCTACAGGAGAGGGCTAGAGGGAGGGGGACTGCTGTCACTGAGTATTTAAAGTGTGTTGTGGTCCTGCGGAGTAGACCAGAAAGCTGAGGGTCTAACTTGAGGGAGGCAGGTTTGGGGCTCAGGGTAAGGGAGGACTTCTATCGTGGAAAGCTGTCAATGGTGCAGAGTCCCTTGGGAGGCAGCCAGCCTCCACAAGCAAGTAGAAACCCAGAAACTGGAGATTACTTACATACACTGCTGGAGCAGTCCCAGCATTAGGAGGCAGGGAGTTAGTCTGCCTAGATGTACCATTTTAAACAGGACAGAAAATGCTACTGTGCCGTTACAAACAGTACGTATGGTCAGCCTACTGACGCCCTGAACTTAGCCCAGTGAGACAAGTTGGTACAGTACCATTGTTTTCTGTCCCATTTCAAATGATACATCTGGTCAGCCTATAGGGAGTAGATAGCCTCGGAGTTCCCTTCCCACACTTAGGAAAGTTTCTGCTAAAGTGGGCTGACCTAGAAGGGCTGCTATAGGGAAGGGTTCCCTCGTGGAGCTGAACTCAGGGGCATTAACAGGCCAAGGGGAAGTGGAGATGCAGAAGCAGCCCCTGCAGCTCCAAGCTCTGTGGCAGGAGAACCAGGCACACTCAGGAAGCCGAGGGAGCACTTTCGCCGGCAAGGTGTGAAAGGATCCATCAGCGACTCGTTCTGGGGAAACAAGGGCACAGGCCGGGGCCCCTGACACACACAGTCTTCGCCAGCCAAGAGGGAGGTCAGGAACAGACCTGCCTCTTGCTCCTCTCCCCAGCACCACGGTGGCACAAGAGCTTCTGATGAAATCCTAGCCTTTCGAAAACAGTGGTTACAGCAACTATGGCCCTGCCGGTGTCTGTCAAAGCCAGTGAAACTCGGAGGCCAGAAGGGGCAAATACACAGGGAGACCACAGCACGCTTGCTCTAGCAGCATTTTTATTTACAAACAGCAATTTCCATTGACTGTGTTTATACCATAAAAAAGCCATTTACAAGCAAGAAACAAGAATTCAGAATAAAATTAAGCAGCACTGAAATATTCATGTCACAAACCTAAAACAAAATGAATACAAGAGTAAAATATCATTTGAATAAATAGTCTTAAATTCATGCTATAAAATAATCCTTAATGGCAAGTTACTAGTTGATACAGCATCCGCTTAGCTAGCTTCATTTACTTCATATGGTGATGAAGTGTGGAGTTGTGAGGTTACCAGTTTATATTGCAAGGTAATGACACTGTTAAGTCATTCAAATTGCTCAACCATTTATAACGGAAAAAAAAAAGTTAGCCCTACTAATAAAAGTGGTGAGAGAGATGGTTTTTCACATTAGGAAAATGGACATTCTCAAAGAAACCAGGTGAGTTTACCTCTTACTACAGTCAGGGCAGCAACCAAAGGCTTGGGCAGCAAGTCCGAAGGTTGAGTTCACAGCATACTTGTCACTGAGGGGCTGCAAGAGGTCCGTGGCCGGCATCTGCTGCGAGGCTCCCGCCAGGCCTTGGCCAAGAGCTGCAACGGCCCTGAATGTGCAGACCCGGACGGGAACCAGAGGAAGGCGGATCTCTTCCGGGCCGAGAGGCCAGCACCGGGCACAAGCAGTGGAAGCACTCTGGCACTTACTGAAAAGACGTCTGTGGCATGTGACAACCATTACAAATTCGGAACAATGTGAATGACTCTTCTGAACTTTTAGTTCAGTTGCACTGAGTAATATGAAATCTATGATTTATGAACTAGATAGTTTCATATAAAGAATTTACATAATTCCCCAATACTTTCATATATAAAATTTAATAAATAACCCTGACCAGTCTAGAAGCACCATTCAAGGGGCGTGTGCCCTTGGAAAATAGTTTAGGTGTTGCATATTTGAGTCCCTTTCAGTGGAGGCTTCACAGGAAACCATTACAGAATTTAACAATAATGACAACAACGACAACAACAACAAAAAAATCACAGTAATAGAAAAAGTTGTTAAAATAAAAGACATTGATTTCTTTAAAGTAAAGCTCATTCACATAGATGGTTCTCCCCTAGCCCTTGTTTTGTGTTCCTGCAAATTCTTCCTAGAGTCTAGGCTGTGAAAACAAAAAATACAAACAGAACCACACACACAAATATGCAGGCCTATGGTCTGGGCTAAGGGAAAACAAAGACTTGGTTAGAACTGCTATCATTAGAAATGACATCTATTCATGCTCTGGAAGATTTTTAAATGATTCATTTAGTTCTACAGTATATTCTGCTTAACAGTGAACTGACAGTATCCTTTCTACTGTTTAAAAAAAAAAAAGGCAAAAAAACTGCCAAGGCAGAGCCAATTGGGAGGTTTTCCGCGGACCAAAAACTTAACTTGTCTTCATATACTGTATTTACAAATATAACTTCTAAATGTATTTACAGCTTTAGTAGAAATTAGAGGGTACAGAACTGATTAGAATGAAAATAACTGTTTAGAACCACAAACAGTAAAAGTATAAAATTCTTTGCTTTCACAGTTTGTAATAACAGGTAAAACCCCTATAGAAAAGGATGCTGTCACCGTCTTCTTCACATTGTCTGTATATGGAAAAGGTAGCTCAAGAAGAGACTCAATTATCAACAAACCTATATGAATTCAGGATATATTTTACTGTAAAAGATTTCTTCACATATCACTTTTACCTTAACTGATTTTTGCATCTGTTATAAATGAAACATCTCATCTAAAACTGTACAGAAATAGGGACTTTGTTTTCCAAAAAGAGTTGCTCTAAGGAGTTACACAGCGTACTTCGTCTGCGGAGACGTGAACTTCGGGGAGGATGTTTCTGTTCTGTGGTCATGCTAATCCTCCTGGCACATCCTCATGTGACAAGGCACAAGTAATTGCTGCTGCCCGATCTGAATGGACATCTTGCACCGCCACGCACAATGAGCAGCACGACAGCGCGCACGCTCAGAGAGGCACTGTGCTGGCCTCCGCGCCGATCCCTCGAAGCCCTGTGGACCCTTACAGTACTGCGTTATGGCTTGAGAATTCATTCCTAACACTGCTAGCAGTGGAAAGGGTAAAGTGTTAGCAACATGAATGGGAGCAAGTGGAACTTGCAAAACGTGGAAACATGATTATTAGAGAGAAACTCAATCAATTTTCTGCCCCTTAACAGTCCCATTACAATGTTTGAACCTGAACTGTACAATCAAAGCAATGTATATTTTTGTCAAAGACAATTTTGGATAAGTCACTCTTTGGTAAACTCAAACCAGTTAAACAAATTTACAAATACAAAGAACTCCGTGTAAAGAAGGTTAAGACTGACACAGTGACAAGAACCAGGACACTCAAGGTGCTTGCCCCAAGTGTTTTCCCCTCCTGCCTCATCTGACGTATCACAGAATGCTCTGGACACCTCTCACAGGCTCTGAGCCTGAGTGAAAAGGAGGTTCCTTCCCTGAGCCTCACCTCTCGTGTCCTTGATTTGGGCATTTCTTGTCGCAAACTTAATTGTGTATCACAACACAAATTTTTTGCATTTAATTCTTTAAAAAAAAACAAAAAACAAAACAAACCCCAAAACTTATTCGTGTAAGGAAAAAAATTACAAACATTTACCTGAAACCCCAGAACACATTTAAGTGGGTAAACACTTGGGGTCCAGCCTCCCCTTGAGGCACGCAGCTTTGACAGAGTTGAACAAGTGCTTCAGGGAGAGAAGCAGCCCCTTACTTAGGCAGTTTGACAGGAAAAGGCATACTATATACCCGACTTAGCGAACGCGGCTCCTTGGGAGCAGCAGCATTCGAGTGTAATCTGTACGTAGTAACACTGACGTGTGGCGCAGCAGCTCACGCGTGAGCAGATCCTGTGTGCTAACGAGATGCCACTGCATGGCTCCCACCCCCGGGGGCACCATCCCACACAAGGGCCTGAATGATTTGTTTTCTCAAAATAACCCCCCCCC
>PVJL010007877.1:0-44310 GCA_004026885.1 Lyroderma lyra | reverse complement strand
TGGAGTGCTGATGTCCTACAGGCAGCCTGCAGCACTAAGGCACCACCAATGTGTCACCACATTACTCTCTGTCAGAGTACTCAGTACCAAAGCAATCTTGTAAAGCCCGCTTTGTTTACTAGAAGCACACGGGTAAACAGAATGGAGAACTGAAGACATTTCCTAAGGTACTAATATAACATTATTCAAATGGACTCAGGTATGCTTTTATACAGTAATGTGTTTGCCAGCTCATGCTTTTGAGGTCTCTTTTCAAGCTATAAACTCAAGAGAGGACAAAAACAGTAATTCGCTATTACCATTTGATTTCACATTTTCTACAACTATACTGACCTAAAAGATATATAACATAAAAATAGCACCATGTGACAAAAAAAAAAAAAAAAAAAAAAAAGGTGACACACACATTTGGTGACATACAGGTATCTTAAAGGGCTTTTTAACTGTTGGTTTCTTTAAGCAGGAAACACTGAGAGAGTGGGGAGCCAATGAGGCTCTCACTAGCACACACACTACTAAGATATATTGCTTGCAATTCCCATAGAGTTTATCTTTACAAAAGTACAAATTCCAAGTTCTGCAGTTTCCCTGGGAACTGCATGTAGAAAAAGTTGCTGTGCACCTGAACTGGCTGTTTGAAAAGAGAAAGAAAAAAAGAAACAAACAAACAAACCACAACACTGCGTGGAGAATATTGTAGATAGAACTACAAATCCCTTTCCTTCAGTGCGAGTAGTAACTCACGGTCGAGAGTGATTTGATTTAGTTACCTGGTACGCATGTTTCTACAGTACGGAATGAAGGTAGATTTGTAGGCCAGTAAAAACACTGAAAACCACTGCTCCTTTGGGGCTGGCTAATAAAACACTACAATATGTAAAAAGGTCAGCACCACTGGTCATCCAGCTTACCCACTGGACAACTAACAAAAATTCCAAATGGTTTCCAACTAGAGTTGAATACATTTTATGGCATTTGGTTTATGTATTTGTTATGAAGCAGAGCTATGAACACTGTGATTTGCTTTGCTTGCTTTTGGACACAATATATAAAAAAACCTATGAACATTCTTTTGTAAGGGAAATAAAGGGGCAAAACCCTAACATATTAGGTAGGGACGAGACAGAGTCAAAAGCCCTGTTCACATTGTATTAAATTATATATTCCTCTTACATTCACCTCGACCAGAATAAAATCAAATTTGAGAATGTATATATACTATATATAATAATCACTTTATTATATATATATATAAATTGTCTAACTACTCCGTAAAAGTCATCTTAAATTAGAAAAGGTTACCCATTTGTATCAGCTGACGGCATCCTAGTCTCTCTCCACAGAAATGCACTGGTGCCAGTGCGTGACAGCACCAGCGAGAGAGTGTGCCTCTTGGCAGAGAATGTGGGGTCAACCAGTTGGCATAGCTAAATCACTGGCAGACTTTGGATTAAGAGTTCAGCCAAAGAGGAGTACTGTCAGCCTGTGATTTTTTTCCCTGGACACGATGCCCTTCATGCTTTGAGCTCCTGAGGGGAGGGTGGGCAGGGGGAAAGGATAAACACAATGAAGTGTTCCTTCCAGAAATCTTAAAAAAGACTTCCACGAGACCAGATTTCCAGATGGTTGGGAAAACTAAAGACCACAACAAAGCAAATCACAAATATGCATTGATTAATGTGCTTTGCTTGGGTGCACTTCTTTACCATCTTAATCAGGAGCATCGGACACTGTGTGAATTTCCATCCGGGAATCAAGGGTCATCTCTGAGGCTGACGCATCATTTTCCAGTTTCTGTTCCACATACACATCTGTTCTCTCAGGGGACTCAATGCGACTCCGGACTTCGGCTACGCCGGGGTGGTTTTTCCGCAGGTGCTGGTTTAGGGTCCCTTGGAATGGAAAGCACTTCCCACAGATCTCACAGCGGAATGGTTTGTCATCGGTATGGCCCCGGATGTGGTACTCCAGTTGGTCCTTCCGCGTGTACTTCTTCCCGCAGAATTTGCACACAAAGGGGGTGATTCCCATATGGAGTCGCATGTGCCTGTCAAGGCTTCCTTTCTGGTTGAAGGACTTTCCACAGTAAATACAGATCAACCTCTCATTGTATGGGTACCAGTGGCCTCTCGCACTCCTCTCCCGGGGACTGCCCTCATATGCGGGGTTGTTCATCCCAGCTTCGCTGTCAGAGCCCTGCACCAAGCCCTGCAGGTCACTGTGCATGTGGACAGACAAAGCCCGCTTTTGGCGGGCACGGCCTCCTCGGAAACAGCTCAGCATGGACCTGGACGGGCTGGAATTACTCAAACTTCCAAAAGCTTCTGATGCGCTGGCCGGCTGGGAGGCTGCCTGGGAATAGGAATACGCGTGCTGGAGCACAGAACCATAGGAACCCACATTCACCGCCACCACTTGTTCCCCATCAACCATCTCGGTGTGGTAGCCATCGTCTCCCAGGGAGGAGCTGTCCGAACAGCTGGGCCGGTCAGACTTTTCCATCTTCACCTTCACCTCAGTGATGTGGCTCTCCCTCCCCAGCAGGTCTCCTTGCTCATGGTCCCCCTCTATCTGAATCTCGTACTCAGACACGCTCCCGCTGCTGCCTCGGTCTGAGTGGCCTTCCTCCGGCAGGCGGCTGCGCAACGCTTTGCTGGGCGTCGTGTCCATCCGCAGATCGCTGCCGGCGGCGGGCTGCCGCACCTGAGAGCAGTATGGAGGGGAGATCTCAACGGGGTTGGCAAAGAAGCTGCCGTCTTTCACTCCGTTCCGACTCTCGGGAGTCTCTTCAGCACCGACGGTCAGAGAGTCAACATCTCCAACACTGATTTTCGAATGGATGCTCTCGAGGATCTGCGTGCACTTGTCGATGACACACTGCATCTGAAGAAAGCTAGCTGCCGTCAGAAAACTGACAACGTCCTTCAGCTGCAGGGACATTCTTCCAGTGTAACAAAAGGAAAGCAACTGCTCGAACACACTGGGATTTTTAATCACTGATATTGACAAGCCACTCATGGTACTTAGTGCTGAATGGTCCCGGAAATAGGGGGAGCTGGCAGCAAGGACGGCTTTGTGGGCTCGGAATGGCTGACCCTGAATGTGGACAATGATGTCGCATAGTTTCCCTTGCAGGCGGAGCTCGTTTAGCTGGCTCAGAACGGTGCTGCTGTACTCGGGCACATCAAACTGAATGAAACTGCTGCTGTCCATTTCTACTGACATGAAGCGTAATCTGTGGAAAGAGAGAGTTTCATAATTCACCGGTGGCTCCTCATTAAGTACAAGCAGCATAAACACAAGCTTGCAAAATACCACCACCACCACTTTAGCTACTGTACTTCCTAGGGTCGGCCTGAGAGCACTCTTCTTACTTATTTTCAGTCTTTCATGTCTTGGTTAGTTTATCTAAAGCCAAATAACCGAACAATCAATTAGCCTAGTGTCCTAACTGCCTAACTTTCAGTTAATCAAAATTAAAATGTTACATGTAGTATGGCCATTTTCAGCTCTGACAGAGAATTTGCTATCATTTTAGAAAAACCGTTTCCCTATTTCACCTAGTTTCAAAGGATTTGAAGTACTTTGCAAAAAATAAGTAAATTTGTCAAACAAAGGATGTTCTGCTTTATTTGCCTATTTCCAATTGGTGTTTTTCAAGTATTTAGTACACTGCATACAATGAATGGAGCTGAACCCTTCCTAGTTTAGACTCTGAGCTGTGTTGATGTGCATTTTCTTCCTCTTCAGTTGGTAATTTATGCTGCAATGCACAGTCCCTTTCAGTGAAGAGTTTTTAGGCTTGGGAGACATTTGGTCCAGTCTAACACATCCATGCAGACATTTGGTCCCTGACCATTTGGCGCTCACCAAATATGCTCACAGACATTTTTGATAGCACCAAATGCAAAGGATGTTTTGATGTGGACCAAATGTCTTCATGGAAGTCGTGGACAGGACCAAAGGTCCTGCAAGGGCTTTTAGGCAGTAGGCACAAAAAGAGGGATGGACATCAGAAGCCTACTGTCTTCCATCAGTGCTCACAACACAGGCACACCTATACAGGCTGGTTGCCTCTTGCCTAGAATCCGGAGGAAGTATGTACAGCACACGCTGCTTTCTCTGGCCAAAAATAACAAAATTAGATCTAACAATTCTTTTTTAATTTTTAAAACCCAATCAATAGAAAATGCAAACATCTCCTGAATAAGTACTGAATCAAAGACAAAATAAAAATGGAGAACTATTTAGAAAATAAGAAAACTCACATTAAATCTGCAACAAAAAGGGTTTAGGAGTGCGGTTTACTTAGGTCATTCAATTTACTTGAGAAAGCATCCAAAAAAAAAAAAAAAAAAAAAAGAGAGATGGACAGATATGCGATAAAGCAAACACAGTAAAATATCAACAAGTGTAGTGTCTAGATGGTGGATATAAGGTGTTTACTGTAAAATTCAACTTTTCTGTATGTTTGAAATTTTTCATAATAAAATACTGAAGGCTTTGAAACAACAAATTTTAACAGGAAAAGCCATTACCTTAAAATTTTTTTATCATGAAACAATAAAGAATTAAAATAAATGAAATCACTCATGAGGTTAGAAAAGGAATAACAAATTAAATGGAAGAAAAGCAAAAATTAATTAATACAGAACGTATTAATTTTAGCATATAAAAATTAGCATATAATCACTGAGGAAAAGAAATTTAGATTATAAGCCAAGACAATGTGCAACTAAATCTAAGACTTGCAGGGAAGGATCAACTGGTTAATGTGACCAGATCACATCAGAATTTTTTTTATCATACCAGAATTTGAGTTGAAACAAGTTAGTTATTCGTTAAAGTGTACTACTGTGTCCTTATTTATCCTAGATTTATGACTGAAATAAATTTGAAATCTGTATGGAATTGACATATTTTTAGGATAACATAAATTGGCAGAATTAAATAAAAAATAAACAGAAGCACTAAAATGCAAATGATTTTCAGGCCCTTCATACTATTCTAGATGCATGCTAAAACATTGCATCTTGGTTCACATGGCATAAAGCTGATACTAAAGATGGCAAAGTGTATAAGGAAAACTGTCAACTTTACCTAAGTAAACAGATTTTAAAGTCCTAAAAGAAATACTAGCAAATATAAGCTATTAAAAGAATAATATGGTATAACCAAAAGTAATGATGGCTGTCTGTTAGGAAATGTACAAATATAATTTGCAAAGTCAGTAAGTCAAAGGAGAAAAACCATATAGCCAAACAATACTATGCCAAAATACATTTTAGAAAGCTAAAATGCCCTTTCAAAGTAAGGAAAAAATACTTAATAAGCTAGGGATAGAACAATATTTTCTTAATATAATCACAGTATCTACTGCAAACCGACGGCAACACCATACTTAAAAGAAAACATCCCATCTGCATTTCCCACACTGTATTTAGTATAACACACACCCATGAGCTAGCATCAATATCCCTACCTCCCAGGGAGTAAAAAACATATTAGCATAATAACCCATCAGAAAAGTCCTGCAGATGAGAATTCTATTTAACTCAGCAGTATGCGAACTCATTTAACAGTGACTCTCTTCTCTCAAGGCACACATATTAATATTAGTGTTCCCTGGTACATACTCTCATAAACACTTTGTGAAGGCATTCCCATCAGTGCCCAGGAGGATACAAGGTTGTCTGCCTATCACTTCTCTTAACATTGTTTTGGAAGTTTTAGCCAAAGCAACAAGAAAAAAAGAAAATTCAGGCATATAGCCATTAGAAAACAAGAGGCAAGACTATTATTCAAGGCAGATATGACTATTTACATAAAAAACCCAAGAGAATCACTTGAAAAAAAATCTGTTAGAATCAGGATGATTTAATAACTAGAAGGTGTCAGAAAGTACTGTACATAAAAAACCAGTTAGGTAAGAAAATGATAAGTTATAACCAACAATAGTAACAGAAATAATAAAATACTTAGAGGATAAACAAAAAATACAATCCACAAGAAGAAAACTATATGACTTTCATAACGACAAAAGGCATCTCTAAATGAAGATACATATCATGCTGCTGGCAGAAAGATTCAAACTGTGAAGATGGATACTTTCCCTCAAAATTAATTTATAAATACAATGCAGCCCAATGGAGTATTTTCTTAGAAACGTGGCATAATGATTTTTAAATTATTCTACAACACTGCTGTCCAAGAGATATATAATGCAAGCTCTATGTGTGATATATTCTAGCAGTGACATTGTTTAAAATTAAAAAATTTTAATACATTTCATTTACCCAACATATCTAAACATCATCATTTCAACATGTAATCAATATTCAAAAGTTACTTAAGTCTTCAAAATCTGATGTGTATTTTATACTCACAGCACATCTCAGTTTGGAATAACCACATTCCAAGTGCTCATTGACCACATGTGGCTAGTGGCTACCATATCAGACAGTACACAGATCTAGAAGAAATTTTTTAAAAAAGGAAAAATACAGCCAAAAATACAGATGTCAAAATGTATGATGAGCCTGTAACTCATTTGGCAAGGATGTGCCAAGTGTCCTCGACGTGCCAGGCACTGGGGAGCCAGGAGAGTTCTAACTCCCGTCATGGACTGTGACAAAAGCTATGAGATCTTCCAAAATGGGGGAGTGGTCAGAAAAGGCCCTTTGGACAAATGACATTTCAACTGAGACCTAAAGGATGATTAAAGCTCAGTGAGATACACGGGCAGAGGGCTGCTATGGGGAAATCATCCAGTTTTCCAGACGGGAGGGATCACACGTACAGAGGGGAGGGCCTGGGGCGGGCAGGAAGGAAATGTAGGGGTATCGTGGCACCTTTAGGGGGAGCAGGAGAAGGGCAGAGGCCACATGGTGCTGTCAAAGCGGGTAGAAATCAAAGCACGATGGATCTCACAGGCCACTTCCAATCAGTGAAAAAGGAAGAATTCTTGAAAGAGACGCTGCATGGAAAATACAAATAAACAATAAAGTTATATCCTTTCTTCATAAGATACCCAAAAATAACTTCTAGAGAAGGCATTTTTAAGCCCACAAAGACAGATGCCAGCAGAAGAAACAGAGATTTATAAATATAAAAAGGTAAAAACTTTTATGCAAATAAAAATACCTTTTATCAAAAAAGGACAAATGAAAAATACAACATATATATTGCAAACAAGTATTAAACTCTTACAAATCAATAAAAGCCAAATATTATAATTGAAAAATAGGCAAATATGAACACTTGGCTAAAAAATAAAAATAGCCTTTAAACATACAGATAAATAAAGAAATAAAAATTAAAACAAGACACAATTCTTTCTCAAACTGGCAAGACGTAAAAACGCAAGCGCAGCTGGCAGTGTTACAGGGAGAAGGTGCTCTCAGATGCTCCTGGGAGGCAACCATAACAAAAGCCTTCTGACATGGGCATTTCTCTCAGTTCAGCACTCTGTATCATAAACAAATTCACAGACACAGTCACAAGAAGGTGCCCATAAGTATATGCAATTACAACAGCAAAACCATGGAGACAACCTAAATGTCCAACCACAAGGGAACAATTAAAATCTAGCACACCTACATGCTCGATACTACGTCTTTATTCACATGATGTTAAAGAAAACAAAGTTAGCGCCACAAAGTTAAGCCCCACGAGGGCAGAGGGTTTTATCTGCTTTATTAACTTTCTGCCAGACTACTGCCTGACACTCAATGAATATTTGCTGAATGGCTATTTACTAACACAGCAACATATCAGCTAACAGATCAACTGCCAATAAGCATGAGGGATCTTTCTGATTCTGAAACTAGACTATAGTGATAGTTGTGCAACTTTATAAATTTACTAAAAATCACTGAATTGTACACTTAAGATGGGTGAATTTTATGACACGTAAGTTATACCTCAATAAAGCTATTAAATAAATCAGGTAACAACAAAAGTGGGATATTTCTAAAAATATGTATGCATATACAGATATTAAGTATACACAAAAATAAAACTGAAAGAGTATAAAATGGTACAAATACTTTGGAGGGCATTTTAGTAACATCCACCAAATTACAAATGCACACCTCCACTGTGACTGAACAGTTTTAGTCCTAGAAATTTCCCGCAGCATTGTGCCTAACAACAAAAATTCCAAAACAAACTAAATGCCTACCAAAGGGAGATTGGTTAATAAATTATCCATAGAGCACAACTAGAAAAAATAAAGGAGGAAGCTCTTTAGTACTGATATGAAACAATCACCATGATATACGAAGGCTGTCTGCAAAGTATCCAGCCATGTAATATGAAAAATAGAGGCACTTATGGCTGGATTTTTTTCCAGACAGCCCTCGTATTGCTGAATTTAAGGATAAGGTGCAGAACAATATATATGTTAGTTGTATAAAGCAATATGAAAATGCACACATGCACCACTGTGTCAATATATACATATATGGACATGCGCCGACTATTTCTGGAATGATACACTAAGACAACCTCAAGTGCCTCCTGCAAAGGGGGACAGGGTAGCTGGAAGGCCTATTTGCTTTCAGTGAATTTTTTTAGACTCCTACATTTCTAATTATGTGAATGTGTTACTTATTAAAAATAAGGAACATTTTAAAAATGTTAATATACCTTATCCAGTTTTTAAAAGATAGGAAAAGATTATAATAAAACCATCAGGTGCATAAATGATACCTGCTTTCCACTTGTAAAACCTTGAGCAAGGTACTTTATAACCTTTCCAAGTCTTAGTTTCCTTATCTTTACAATAGAAATAACAACAGTCCAGGTCTCATGGCTTGTTCTGAGGATGGCAGGAGTATGCAGGCAGGAGGAAGCACTTGGCACATGGTAATCACAGTTAGCCACTGAAGACACTTATTAGGGAGACAGGGTGGTACAAAGAGAACTGGCTTTGAAGTCAGACTTGGACATGAACCCTGGCTCTGCCACTTTCTAATACAAATAAGGATTTTGCCGGGTGCTTGAGGTCTGGTTAACAGAGAGTCTACTTACATTTATCTGGCATCTGCCAATCCCCATGGGTGCTAGTTAACTGAAACTGTAATAACAATGAACACTTAAATAGCTATGTGGCCTTAGACAAGCCAGTTAACTGATTTCTTTAACTGGAAAAGGTCCTGGAAGAACTACTTCCCAACACAACTGCTTAATAATGAAATGAGAGAAATACATGCATCGCCTGTGCTATAATACCTTACACATAGTGAGTACTTACTTTGTGCTAAACACCTTATGTATTAGCTAATTTGATCCTCTTCTGAACTCTGTGAGGGAAACACTATGATTGTCCCATTTTATAGATGAAGAAACAGGAAAAGAAGTTAAGACACTTGCCAAAGGCCCCACAGCGAATAGACACACTTCGTTTGGCTCCAGAGGTCATGCTCATATCTGCACCAGACTGCCTTCTAGAAACACAGATACTGCCTGGCACCCACCAAGTGACCAAATGTTACCTATTCATTAGAGCATTTTCAGGACACAAGAATGTGTAAACAGTGACTTTTGGAATTAAAGGGCAAAAGGATGGTGGGTTCAGGCTTTTTAAAGGTGCAGAGTCCTGGACAAAAACTGGCAGAAAAAGTAAAAAAAAAAAAAGCATTTCTGAAAAGAGTCTGTAAAACTGAAAACAGTTTCACAATGAGGCTTCCTCCTCTGTGTGGCTTTTTATCTTCTCAGAAGAAAAGAGAACTACACTTGAAAGAAAAATACTGAAGAGATAAACGAAAGACCAAGATTAACACCTAAGAGAGGGATTCCATTTCTCTGCAAAATGAGAAAGAAAGTGCTTCGCTCTCCTCTCCTGCACATTAACACCTCCTTTCGGCAGTGACAACGAGATACAAAGACTCCTGCCTAAAGCTGTTGACAAGCAACACTCTTGAACAAGAGGCTTCTAAAAGACACTCAGGGAATTTGCAGGTAATTTAAGTCCCAGGTGCATTACTAGGCCACAGGGAGTAAAAGACGTAATTAAAAATCACAAGTGCTATACCCCATGACCTGATTTTTCAAGTCCAGTGGTCCCGAGGTAAAGGAAGTCATACCCTTTTACAGAGACATCAAGTTCAAATGTGAGCCTCCACGCCTTCATAGTAGCAGTTTCCCAGCATGGACTACTCACTGGGTTTCTCCCCTGCACAGAATGTCAGTGAGCCTACATCCAAGTTACATCAGTGTCTAATTAATTTATCTTTAAAATAAAATATATGCATATGGTCAAACTTCAAATCGTAGTACAGAAAAACATAAAACGAGTAGCAAAACTCTTTTCCAGTTCCTCTTCCCAAAGATAGTCAACACTAAGTTTCTGGGTGTTCTTTCAGAGAACACTGTAAACATTTATTAGCATAAACTGTTCTGTACCCTGCTTTTTAAAATGTATTTTAATGTACCTTAAAAATCCTGCCATAGCAGCACCTACCTCATTATCTTTCTGACTTCATAGTCCATGGATGGCTGTGTCACAATGTACTTAACCAGTCCTCAACTGATACCAAAGCAGGAAACAACTTAAAATATTTGCAGTCACAGCATGTCCTCCTAGTAGAGGAAGCACTGGGCTCCTTTTTCATTTCGATTAATAACGCCAAATTACTTGCCAAAAAGGGGTAGCAATTGTCTTCCCACAAACAGCACAGGGAAGTGCCTGCTTCTTCCCCACTGCCAATAATGGGCATTAACCTTTCTCACTTTGGCCAAATGGATGGGTTAAAAATGGGGAGTTCCCTGGTGGTGTAGTGGCTAGGGCTTCGGCGCTGTCAACGCTGCACTCTGGGTTCAATTCCCAGCCAGGGAACTTACCCACATTAAAAAAAAAAAAAAAAGAAAAGAGAAAAAGGTATTTCATTGTTTTGATGTGCATTTATTTAATTATAAATGAGATTGATCGTCTTTTCCCAAATTTAATGAAAATCTGTACATCTTTGAGCTGCCTTTTTATATCCTTTGCCCCATTTGCATTTTTTATTGAATTGTCAGAACTCTTTGCAAATTAAGGAAATTAGCCTTTTGTCATATGTGCTGCAAATTCATATTAGATCTAATTGCAATCACTAAGTGGCACACTGGTAATTTGAATTATTTTTCTACATTTATGGACGCATTCAATTTCAATCTTCTGCATGCACAAAACGAAAGGGAATTCAAATAGGAGTAAGAGTCCCAGTCTTGCAGCTTGATACAAGCTTAATGCAGATGCCGCCCCCGTCAGACAGATCTGGGAAGGGGATTCACTTTTGAAATGCAGAGAAGTGATTTATGTTAGCTTTTCATTTAGACTAAGTTTGCAGCTGCTTCAGAAAATAACAGTGAATTTGATTATTCCACTCACTAAACCCATCAGAATCAGAGTTTTTAATTCAGCAGATTGATCACTGGTTTTTCTGACATGTTATATTAAGCAAAAAACCATCTCCAAACTAGACACTTACAGTACCATATTTTAATTTAAAAAACAAGAATACATAAGCTATTTTTCTTCAGTATCATTAATACTTATTTTATCAATACTTACTTTGTTTTCTTTTGTAAAAACTATGCTTTGGATAAGAACTGAAATACTTCTTCTAAAAAACACACATGGAGAGGACGTAGTTGAAACGCTCTGTTGGGAAGTTCAAACTCGTCAGCTCCTCCACGTCTTTCTTGTCATTCCACCAATGGACACAAACTGCCTGCTCTTGCAATTTTTTTCACTTTCAGAATGCTTTCACACCCTGGAAGCAGCTCACACACAGCCTCTGCCATGGTCAGCCGATGAGACTGCCACCACTGGTCTCAACAGGGGGTTCTGGGAAGGGTCACCTCTGCTGGGGGCGGATTAGACATTCGTCCATGTCCATGTGTCCAGCCACTTGCACACGAGCCTCAGCAACAATAAAAGGGGTTCCTGCCACCCCCCCCACCCCCCCCAACACTCCTCAGCCTTCTCTCATCACTTGGAAAAGTCCATCATCACCACTGATAACCAACACTTACTGAAGGCCGGATACACGCGCCAGGCGTGTGGAGAAGGCCTTATGCGCACTATTTCACTTGACCTTCCCCGGCCCCTCACCTCACAGTCTGCTTTTTGCTTTCTGAATACCAGTTTCAGAGTTGCTTTGAATTCTGTTGAACTCGGGCTGAATCTGTGTCTTCTTGGCAGCATGACTTCTACCTTTAGACAGTAAAAGGACCAGTTAGATGAGCCCTAGATCAGCAGTTTCTAATTAGCTGAGGCTTTAGCGTATAAAGGTAGTCTCACTTTTGTGAGGAGGAAACTGAGGCTTCGAGAGGCTAACTTTCCGAGGACGGTTCCAAGGTCTGCCCATCGGACCCCTACGCCATAAGCCCTTATCCTTGTTTAACCTGCCCGAGGGGAATGGGAGGACCAGCAGAAGGAGGCTGCAGCTGAGGAAAAGGCTGGATGAAGAGAAAGCTTGCCCTAGGTCACACTCCTGCCTGAGGGTGGTGGCCAGGGAAAAGGATAAGGACAGGTGGTAAAAACCCCACTGCTGCCCAGGGCTCCTGTTCCTTCCTCTGTGAGTGCATTTTAGTAATAATATCCATCAAAATTACAAACGCACATCCCCTGTGACCAAGCAACTTCAGTTCTAGGAATTTACTACAGCACCCTCTTTTTAGATCAAAATCTCCCTCTTTTTAGATCAAAATCACCAGTACAGGTAAGGGCAGTGATTAGAAAAAAAGCCCCAGGTGGCTCCAGCTGAAGTGTATCATGTCTTCCATATTCACGGCTTTTATCTCCCCTCCCCCTCGAGCCCCTAACCCTGGCTGATTTTACCTGCTCTAAGTAAACATCTATCTTTATATGCTAAAGCCTCAACTAATTAGAAACTACAGGTCTAGGGCTCAAGTAACTGGTCCTTTTACTGTCTGAAGGTAAAAGTCGCAGACAGCAGATGCTGCCAAGACACAGGTTCAGCCCAAGTTCAACAGAATGCAAAGCAGCACTGAGACTGGTGTTCAGAAAGCCAGAGCACACTGTGAGGGACTCTCCAGGACTGACCAAGCACCGAGGACAGCAGTAAGACCTATGCAGGCCAGGGGCAGGACGGAACCACGAGGAGGAGAGAGCGAGCAGGTTCAGGAAGAAAATGGACACACGCTGCAGAGCGAAGGCAGACTGAGCAGCGGGAGACCATTTGTTACACACTGAGGCACTGTAGGCACAAACCACAGCAGAGTGGTACTGTCCTATAAAGTACCATACCAGCCAGCCTGGGACAGTCCTCCCCAGAAGTACAAAGTGAAGGAGAGGGATCCTGGAGATAAACATGCATGCACGCTCCAATCTAAAAAGAAAACTAAGATCTGATGTAAGACCAGGCTTAGTAAGTAAAGCTCTGGAAATCTTTGCAAGATACCACCCAAGAAAGGCTACAGAATATATGACCGTACCCCAAAGAGATATTGTTCTGAAAAGCAACAAACAAGGGAATGAATGATACCCCAAATCCAGGCTTCAAAACTCACTTAAGAATAAATGCATTTTACCTGAAGGAGCGTTAGAATAAAAAAGCCACTTCGAAAAGGCAGGGAAACCAGCTGGCCATAATCTAACAGACACCCTGCTTCTGAGAGGAAGACACACACCACTTAATCGACACTCGGCTCTTCCTTGCACCCTGCTCCTCCTCTGAGTTTTGAGCAAAAAGGCAATGACTTCTTCATGTATGATAACACTACAGGTTCACATAAAATAAAGCACCTGACTGATGGAAAACACAGCTCCCTGATTTTTCAAAGGTGATGCATATTTACCAATTTCTTATAAAGCACCAGGGAAATGGGAAATGGGGGGGTCCTATTATTTTTCCACTTAATGCCATTTTATTCTTATAACAGTATTTTAAAAGACATCATCTAAAAATAACTGAAAGGAAGCATGAATGCATTTTTATAATAATGATATAAAGGCCTTTCCAAGCATGACACAAATCCCAGAAACCACAAAGACAAATACATTTAACAACATAGAAGTGTACGACCAAAGTGAAAAATAAAAATCTTTAAAAGCCAGAAGACATATGACATAGTGAGGAAAAACACATGCCCATGTGACAAGGGCTACTTTCCCAACTCCTTAATTTGTATTATAAATCGAACAGACTGGGGTGACAGAGAAAATCCTACAGAAGAAGGGCCAAAGGATATTTACAGTTCAAAGACAAGACATATGACCAAAAAAACCCCACACAAAACATGTGGGAAGATGTTTAGCTTTATTTATGACTAAGACATATGAATTACAAAAAAAAAAAAAAAAAAAAAAAATGACCTACCATCGTAACTCATCAGACTTGCACACATTTCAAAAGGGCTGGCAAGTGTAATCCCGAGGGATAACCTAGTAACATCGACCACAAGTAAAAGGCATTTACCATTGGGCCCACAATTAACGACTAAGAATCGAGCCTACAAACATACAGTCCTCACAGTGCTTACAAAAGTCTGTGCAACAAGGACAGTCACCGAACTTTATTTGCTACAGCAAAAAAAAAAAAAAAAAAAAAAAAAAAAAAAAAAAAAAAAAAAAAAAAAAAAAAAAAAAAAAAAAAAAAAAAAAAAAAAAAAAAAAAAAAAAAAAAAAAAAAAAAAAAAAAAAAAAAAAAAAAAAAAAAAAAAAAAAAAAAAAAAAAAAAAAAAAAAAAAAAGAAGAAGAGAGTGGGAATAATTTCAAAATCTGCAGGGAGACTGGTTCAAAAAAAAACCCAATCCACAATGAAACACGATGCAGCCATTAAAAATGACAGGTCTGTGTACTCTGACAAGACCAGAGCTCTGATACTTGGCCAAAACCAGCAAGATATAGAGTAACAGGTATGTTTATATGAGAGTCCTTTTTCATACTTTTCTTAGGAGAATAAGTGTGAGCTGCTGTGGCCATTCTGGAAGGGACTGTGTGAACCCATTAACGCTGGCGACTCGGGGTGGGGGGTGGGGGGATTAAGGGCTGGGGAGAGGGAAGGGAAACAGACTTTGTTTGTATTTTGGAGTTTTTAATCACACAGCTAGATTAGTCTTGCTAAAAGTTCTTTTTCTAAGACAGTTATAGGATTTTAACTAAAAATATGTAATTTTTTAAACCAAAGAATCTAGAGAAAGATGGGCAGCACGTGGATGATCACTGCAGCAAGCAACCTCCGAGTCGAAAAGGAAGGACTATGCGCAGCAATGGTAAGACGGATTACTTTTGGCCAAAAAGAGATTTTAAAGAATCAAAATAGAACAAAGAAAAACTTCATGGTGGAAACAGTATCTGAACAGGATTTTGCATTCCAAATGGAATAGAAAGAACATTCCAAATGGAAAGAATGGCAAGAACAGAGGACAGAAGAGTGAAAATGTGTGCTGTATGCGGTGGTGGCCAGGGCCCGAGTACGAGGGGTAACGTGGGAAAGAGGGGGTACCACAGTCGGAATGTGAGGTGAGAAACCTCAAACTAAATCCAGCGACAGCCCGTGTGAACATGGGTCCAGGGACTGAACAGGGCCTGGAGACTGAGGGATGCTCTCCATGCTGGGAGGCCTCAGACAAGCCAAGTTCAGGGTGCCCACTGGGCATCTGGGCAGAGCTGTCCAATGCACAGTGGGAAATATGGGGCTGGAGCTAAAGAGAAACAGGAGACTTGGATATACCATTTGGGAGTAACCAAAACTGTACTAACTGAGGATGGACGTGGTAGGAAGAGGTTACTCAGGACAGAAGCTGTTCGCTGCCATGAAAGAAGTATTGCAATGCGGTCGTGTGTGACAAAGGTGACATCCACACCTAGCCCTCTCCTTAACACATCACTTCGATGGCTAGTAAAATTCTGCATCATGCATTGTTAAGCTCCAAGAAAATTGTGCAATGAAAACCAAAACCAGTGATATCGTCTCATACTGCTGACCCATTTTCAAAGAGAATCTAAAGATGAAAAAGGACACTTAAATGTCATCTGGGCAAAACACCTACATAGGCCTTAAAATCCCCTCTACAACACTCTTGGGTAAACCCCTGCGACTGTTTCCCCATCATGACAACCAGAGCAAAAGTGCACAACCCCAGCAATTAGAGATGGGCTGATTTTCAGTGCCTCCCATGCTGCTGAGCTCTCACACTCTTGCTAGTGAGCTCCCTGAGGGTGGGGACCGTGTCCGGAGCCCTGCAGTGTGTTCGGCAGAGAGAGAATCTTAGCATCTATCACTGATGCAACCTAAACTAAGTTGGTGGCTCAGAATCCAGAGCTGCCACCACAGCTGCACCAGCAGCCTTCAACGTTTCCTGAAGAAGACCCAGCAGACTTGGGAGCATCTCTGCCTGCAGGCAACATCTAACAAGGTGGCTCACTCCCCTCTAGCCCATCAACACTCTAATTTGCTCCATGGTGTTTAAAAATACACAGTGACACTTCCAAGAAAGGAAAGCGAGGTTACAAATCTGGAAGTCGTTTAAGCACCAGGAGGTACCCATTATTCTCAATCAGGATGCTCATGCTTCCAAAACCAGACGTGCACCTGCTGGCTTCAGTCACTTGCCGATACCCGAGACACAACTCAAATGAGGCTTTCCCTACCAGGCACCGAAGATCCGAAGATCCCCAATGTTCAATGTCACACAAAGCAATGAAAAAAAAAACCACAGATGGAAGCACTAGGGACGACAGTAACCACCATATAGAAATAACTTTTTGAGGTATTTCTGCGTGGGTCTAGATCAAAACTAAAATTGAGCTGTCATGCATTACAATCTAATCCGTTAGGAAGCAGCCACCGAAGACCACCAGGGCTGCAAGAAACACTGTGGGGCTGCTGAAACCCCCAGCAAGAAGAAAAGAAATAAAATGGCATTCTGTGATGGATATTCATGAAGCACTCATCCTAATTTAAAAGAAAACCCATCTAGGGTTCTTACTGCATTAATTCATGTGAGCCTGAAAGAACATTTTTAGCCAAACTGTTAGATTTCCTACCAAGGCGTTAACATTCACTGAGTCTGCTCAGATACACTAATTCCGAGGGTGTGGTTTGGTTGGACAGCAGAGTTTGTCCTTCAGTCAATGCAAACATCAGAAGCTGCTTCTGAGCTTTTCCTAGCAGGGGAGGAAGGGCCTCTTTAACCTTATTGACAATGTCAAAAACCAACAGTTATTCAACCCCTACGGTGTTCTGCATGCTAAGTAAGCTCTTTACCTGCTCACTGAATCTTCCCGACAACACTATGAGATAGATACTACAACTATCTCCACTCCACAGATGACGAAACTAAGAGCGACTAAGAACCATTCCCAAGGTCACTAAGACCAGCTGAGTCAGTCTCCAGAGCCAGGATTCTTATCTCCTGTAAGAATAAGATCTCAATTCAGGCACACTGGTGAGATGCAGGGTTTTTACAGGTGCCAGACTCTTACTGATGAACTCTGAGTGCAAAGATATTTCTCCTTGAAGGATGTATCATTACACCAACACAGTGATAATCTGTCATACTTTGGGGAGTTTGCAGCCATTTCTCTGCATAATGTCCATTCTTTTTACTTATATGAAATGGGCAAATAAATGTTTCAAATTCTAATCATGAATTAGAAAGATTTGTTTCTGGTAAAAGAATGAGAAAACTTTACCTTAAGTTTTCTTAAGGTAAAGAACTCAAAAATGTTAAGGGGTAGCATTCTACATTTGTTTACTGCTGGCATTTCAGGGGGCACTGGACCTGGAAAATACATTAAGTTCTGCCCCTTATGACAAAAGGATTAGAAAAGCTCACCCTGAATTGCTTTCTTCCATGAGGCTTTCCCACGCCATCAATGTAACCAGAAAATAACCATTAGAAATTAAACTGCATTCAGCTGATGTCCTTCACTAGGCTAAATTCAGCAATTCGTCAACTACAAAACATCAAATGTACACAATTAAGAAGTCTGAAAAACATTAACCAGAATTTAAACTGAAGTAACATGAAAATGAATGGAAATAAGACATAATGACAGCATTCTGCAATAGATCCATGAAACTGACATTTGTGACAGGTGCTGGTGCTGGCAGGATCCAGGGACATGCAGAAATCTACAACTCAGGAGATACACTGAGGTTCCGCAGCCTTTTATTTCCCACCTTGATATATTTACACCTAATATTAATAATGATGATGATGGTGAAAGTGCATGAAGCAGTTACTAGGTGCTATAAATTTTGCTACTTCCTTCATATACTTTTTTCACTTTAAAACACATAGCAACCCTATGAAGTGGATTTTATCCCCACAGTTACATATGAGAAAACAGAGGCTCAAACATATTATGTAAACTGCCCAAGTTCACAGACCTAGGGAAATAAGCTTGCAGGGATTCAAATTCAGGCCTGTCTGATAAAAAAAACTGAGGGTCTTTCTTTTCCCACAGCCTTCAAATGAAGAATTACTTGAATTTTTTCTTTTCCCAAATCAAGAGTAAACATTGTAATGTTTCAAAGATTTGTTTTATGCTATTGACATCCGAAGAATGAAAACTAAAAATATCCACCCTGAGTAGCAGCGTTAGACATAAGTGATATATGACACAGAAAGCTGATAATAGAATCTCCTCGAAGGGGGGGGTGTCATTTTTTAAAAATTGTTTATTAACAAAAATCAAGAAGTATTTGAATGCCTATTATAGAAGTTCAGCTATCGTATTAGATACTACAAGGGCTCAGAGAGACGTATTGACACATGCCCTCAAAAACCTCCCACTCTAGTTGGGGCAAGAGTAAGTTCAATACCCAAGGAACGAGCGTTGAATCCCGTGCTTTAGATTCTGAGTGTCACAAAGGCTTGGGGGTAGGGCAGTCAGGGAACAGCCTCTGGAGGAAGTGTATCTTCAGCAGGGGCTTGAAGGAAGTGAAATGGAGAATTTACACAGAGAAGAAAAAGGAGGCCAGCACTTCAGAAGGGGAAACAGGAGCGAAGCCCTAGAGGCAGTCAGAAACTCGCTTCCAAAGGCGACAGACTGGGAGGAGAAGCAGGGAATGAGGATCAGGCAGGTGAGGAGGGGCCAAACCAAGGAGAGTCTTGAAAAGACAGGGTGGGCAAGGGCTGGACACAATGTGGCAGGACAGAGGCCACTCCGCAGCTTTGACAAGTGGTATAAAGGCCATCGCCTCTTGGCTGATCTGGCCTCTAAGCTCTCCCTGCCCCTCCTGCAAATTATCGTGAACCTCCCCCTGCCTCCTGCCCTTACTACCGGCTTTAGAATCATTTCAACTTTGGCCTAGTGTTCAAGTTCTTTCAGGAACTCGCCTAACCAATCTTTCCTCCTATTCCCTTCCTACATGAACCCTTCTCTACAAGGAGACCGGTCTATTCACTAACTCCTCACTAACTCCGTAAGATCACGGAGCCTGATTCCTCTTTTCCTATCTGAATCCTACTCATCCTTTAAGAGACAGCTCCACCCCAGCCCCAGCACTAAGCCTTCCCTGACCACTTGTCCTATAATGACCTCCATCTCTCCTTCCTCTTAATTCTACAGCAAGCAGCCTGTCTAATCAATTACCTTGTCACAGGTAAAGTCTCAGCACCCAGTGAGGGTAAAGCCGCTCAGAAGCTGAGTGCCTTCTACTTTCCCCCACCACATGGAACGGCATCTTGACATTTAATAAGCAAGCAAACATTCAACTCTTCTTAACTTCCTATATTAAGTTTGGCATTAGCATAAAGGAAGGGTGGGGGAGGTGTAGGGGGAACTTCTAAAGTCAGAGACCAGCTAAGAAGCTGTTGCAATAATCCAGATGTGAAGCAAAGAGGGCCTGGACTAAGGAACAAAGAGAAAACGGGCAAATATAAACAACAACAAAAAATCTGCACGCAAAAACTCAGCGGGATGTGACTGACTATTAGGAACAAAAAAGCAAGGGATGAATTATGATTAAGGTAACATTTAAAAACGCTTCTTGGAATCATTTTAAAGCCTATCTAAAACCAAGTGGATTAAGTGGCCCAAAAGTCCATATTTGCAAAAAGTCTAAAATGAAACTGCCCGATATCCTAAACCAAGGACAACCTTCCAATTCCAGACATACACAGAATGGAAGAGTTGGAAGGTCTTTAGAGAGCTAAGCTAAAATCCTCACTGATTAGATGGGGAAACTGAGGCCCAGAGCGCTGAAAGCCTCAAGACCGAGACTCCCAGCCTAGTGCCGCCCTAAAGCACAGCCACCTACCCTAGGGCACTGTTTACACCCCAGGCCAGTCCCAGCCCAGCCCTCCGTAATGGCAGGACTTACTGAGGGCGAGAGTGACCATGGAGACAACTATGGTCAAGCACTACGCGCCGCCGCCTGTTTACCTGAAAAAAGGCGGTGGCGTGGGGCAAGGGCTCGGTTGCAGCCACCAGCAGGGCCGACTCCACTCCTCGGCCCTGTTACCCAGGGGTTTCAACCATTCGGCCACCCGTACAAAAGGGGAGCGCCCACAGGGGCCAAGGGCCCGGAAAGAGGGGTTCCCCAGACGCCTGGGATAGAGGCTGGAGAGCTCGGGGCAGGGGGCCGTGCGCGAGCCTCTGCCCTGCCAGAGGCACCCGAACTCCGGGCCGAACACGGTTAGAACCCCTCGGGGACGCACGCCTGGCCCAAGCAGGTGTCTGGGGCCTCCCGACCCCGCCCGGCCTCTGCTCCAGTCTACTCCGCCCGCCGGCCCGCCGGACTGACCAGGCGCCGAGGCTCCCGCCCCGCCGCACCCAGAGCAAGCCGGACAGCGGCCGGGGGCTGCCCCCGGTCCCCGCCGGCTCCGCCCGCGTCTAAGCCCGCAGCCCGCCGCCCCTGGCCGGCGCGTCTCACCTGCCGAGAGCGCCGCGCTCACATCGCCCGCCCGCGGCGCTCCCTCCGCCGCCGCCGGCGCCAGGCCCGTCCCCGCCGCTCCGGCAGCCGCCCCAGCCCGCACCCCCGCCCCCGGAAGCTCTTCCAGGCCCCGCCCCCTCGGCGCCAGCGCTTCCGGGCAGGCGCCGACCGGGAAGGTGGCGCTGCGGAACGGGCTTCTCGCCGGGGCTCCAGGTCCCGGATTCCGGCTCGGGCGTGTCCCGGAGCCTCGCGTCCGACAACTGGGAGAGCGGCAGCCTTGGTCCCAACTCCGGGAGGGACGGACGACTGCTCTGCTCTCCAAGCCTCCCACCCGTGGTCTCTTCGGCGCCCCCTGCTGGCGGGAGGAGGGTTCCACAGCGGGGCGCGCCCCGGGGCTCGGGGAGCGGAATGGGTGGGAGGCCAGAACCCCACCGGCCATCACCTGGGGCCTATTCCCATCCCCGGCTCAGCTGTCCTCTTCCGAGACCCTCGCTCCCACAGCCCGTGGGTTGCCTGCCCCTCACCCGAGCTGCGCCTTGGGGTGGGGGCAGCTGAAGGCCTTAAGGTGTAATGGTTAGGACCTCCATACAGGGTCACTTAATGAAGGAAACTGGGCAGATTTCCTCTCCCTCAAAATGGAGATTAAAATTCTGAACTTGAGGTTATAATACTCCTGTCACAGGCAGGCCCCCAAAAAATGTGCATTGCCGGATTCTTGGGGACACCCCAATCTTGACACTGGGGTGGGAGTTGGGAGCCTTGCCCAGCACTTCACTCTCCGCTTCTAGTTAGTTTAACACCCTTTAAAGAGCTTCCCATGGGGTTCCCTAGTGGTACAGTGGCTAGGCTTTAGCACTCTCAAGGCCACAGCCTGGGTTCAATTTCCAGCCAGGGAACTACACCCCCTTCCCCACCCCACCCCCAAAAAGTGTTTCCCTTTGCATTTTGGTGGACTTCTCAGTAGTTGGCAGAGGTCTATTTTCCTTTTTCTGACCTTGTAATAAAAATAAACTCGGAGTCAAAGGTACCAGCTCCTGTTCAAGACATAAAGGGGACTTCCTGATGCTACCTTATCCTTTGCAGGCAGGAACTTTTCTCCAGGATCCATTCTCCAATAACAACAGCTACTCTTTGATAAACACTCTGTGCAGGGCACTGCGTAGATACTTTACCAATATGACCTCTTTTGATACACAACCCAGGAGGTAGCCATCTATTATTATCTCCATTTTATCCAGGAGGGAAGGGAGGCTCAGAGAAGGTGACATATATAAAGTCACACAGCTAAATGACAGACTTGGGATGAGCTCCCCTGTCTCTCTGACTCCAGACAAGGAACTTCTCATGGAAACAGAATGTTCCAAACACAGAATTTTAGGTAACCGGTTTCTAACTGCAGGCACCTGGGCAGACAGTCTCACTGTAATTACTATTCCTCTTGAGCAGTTTCCCTGAGCTCTTTCCCCAAGAATGAGATCACAGGAATGCATCATCGTGTCAGGCCAGCTGTCCTGAGGACCACTGGGCCAACTCACACACCCATATGAGCGAATTACTTTGTCCCTCCAGACCAGCAGTGGACCTCATTTTAATTGATTTTTGCTGAATTTGTTAAGTCTTCCTATCTGTAATACATTATTTGCATGTCGTTAAGGATCATACAGACTAAAATGTTTCCAAGTATTTAAGCTTTGTGCCAAGTGTTATTGGTCATCTGTCCATTAGACACTGGGTATTTCCTTCCTAGATTTATATTTATTTCCCCACCTCATTGGGCCAGTAAACTGATAGATTTTTTTCCAGCCCTCTGCTCTTGGTGGTGTTTAGCTGATTGTTTCAAATCCCTACCCACTTGTTTTAGTTAGAAAATGGTCACTTTGCCACAATTAGGGTGCACATGTTTCTGTTTTCGGTAATCTTCGTGGCATTTTAAATGGGTTAGCCCAGTGGTGTCCAACCTTTTGGCTTCCCTAGGCCACACTGGAAGAATTATTATCTTGGACCACATGCAAAATACACTAACATTAAGGACAGCTGATGAGCTAAAAAATAATGTCACAAAAAAAATCTGGTCATCTTTTAAGAATTTGTGTTGGGCTGCATTCAAGGCCGTCCTGGGTCACAGGTTGGACATGCCTGTTTTAGCCTACTTGAAATCAAGAAGAGTCCAGAGGGTGATGCATGGGCCTCATTTCAGTTTATTCCAGTTATCCCATTTCCCCAGCAGTGATCATGAAATATAATCAAATTCACATTTCCTCAGGCTGGGGTTAAGAGGGGTTTTGCCACAATGGAGGTCAGCATTTGTGACAGTGACTGCCTTCTCTTCTTCCACCGCACAGGGTTAGAACACGTGACCCAGCCTCCCCTCCATGTCACGTGTTAACTGAGATAGTGAGTGAAGTGCTTGTACAGTGAGTTCCCTTGCCCGCCTTTCCTCTTCTCCCCTTCCCAGGACAGTTGTGGCCCAAATCTCCACTTTTCATCTATTCCAGATTCCTGAGCACCTGCCCAAGATAGCCAGGTTATCTGATCCCAGCCTCTCCTCCTCCTCAGGGACCCTTTCTGCCAGAGTCAGGTGATGCTCCAGGCTCTGACCTGCTTGAAATCCCCAGAGTTTGGCAAAACTTATTGGCACCCATCAGAGTCTTTACAGGACACATACAAATCATGAGTATCCTGGGAACAAAACAATTATATGAATTAACTGGGGTTTCCTCACTCTTGCTCCCCTCACCAGGATCCACTTGGGGTGCCTCTCACCTGAGTAGTTCTGGGCCAGCAGTGGGAGTCTGTCTCTCCAAATAGTCCAACTTCTAGAACATCCCATGTTGTCAGGGTTCCTTCCACCCAGCCGCCTCTGCCTTCCCACAGCCAGGACTGGGCAGTAGAGTGCTGTGGCTAAGCAGCTGGGCAGATCCGAGTCCCAGTCCCTGCTCAGCCACATGAGAGCTTGGTGGTCTGATTTGGGGCAAGGCACTGACACTGCCGATCTTTGGTCTCCTCTGTGTGAAGAGGCTGATGACACCCGCCTCGGTAGGATAATAGCATGCTTCCAGCATGGCACACTCAATAATTACTCTCAGTCAGCAAGAAAGTAAGGGGGAAAGAGTGGCTCCGGGAGCCCTCACCCATTTCCACGAGGCCTTTCCTCATCCTCTGGAGAGAGCCTCCTCTCTCCTCTCCTCCTGTCGCACCTGACCAGCTTCCGGGTGGGCCTGGCTTCCCTCTGACCCGAGCCCCGCTGACACCCACCAGGCTCCAGTGCTGGCTCTGGAGTCCTTCCCCACTGTGACTTTCTTCCTGCTCTGCTCTGTCCCGACGTCCTGCTGATTCTCCAACAGGGCCCTTGGCAGCTCCCTACTTCTTTGTAGTAACCACAAGGGCAATCAGTTCGTTACCTGTGCAGGGGTGAGTTTAATCTCTGTGTTCCCCACCACGAGCCTGTAAACTCCCGGAGGATGAGACCATGTTTGACTTCTTTCCTGCTGTTTCTCAATAAATACTTGTTAAGAGACAATGGGCGGTTACCTGTTTTTGCTTCTAAGTCTGTGTTCCTTGAGGGCAAGGGGTTTTTAATCCATTTCCTCTGCACCCCGCAGAGAACCTGGTTCTGAATGGGCAGCACTCAGTATTTGCTGAGTGAAACAATGAATGAATGAATGAACTGAATGAACCCCCATTTCTTTTCTGCTTTACCTGCATCAGGCCTACAACCAAATGTCCCATCTGTGTGAATGGTCCCTTGGTCCTGACCAGCCCTTATCTTGAAGCTTCCCTTGACCATAGGGATGAGAGGTGAGGAGAGAAAGGCCTTCCACATTTGTAGGGAATTCTCATTTGAAAAATAAGGTTTCTAGGACATCAGCATGGGTCCTCTCTACCCAAGTTCCTATAGAGGACACACCAACCTGGTCAGAAAGGGTGGCCTCGCCCCAGGAGAGGGTACACACATACATACAGGACTACTTTTTTGGCCCAGTGTATTTTCCTCCCAATTCTCATCAAAGCCATTCAGTGCAAAGTTTCATACTCACCCTCACACATGCTGGTGGGCGGTCTTGCATTCTGGTTACGACAATGGAGGAATCCTTAGAGTTGCTTTGGATGAATTACTTAATCTTTTTTTTTTTTTTTTTTTTTTTTTTACAAGAGAACAAATCCACTTTATTTACTTTTCAGTTAAGTTTAAATCCTTGAGGGGTACAGCATTACGTGGATTCTGTGTCCTATGGCCCTAGCAGGAAGGCTGTTCTGGAATGTGACACGAACTCTGCCACTGTTTCCATGAGCACGAGTTACCTTTCCCCAGATTACTCTGGTTTTGTTCAGGTTGCCACCAGGAGTGACTGTTGTTCTCTGCCTTGTACACATAAGCACATCTCTTGCCTAGACAGAATTCAGTTTCATCTCGAGCACAAACACCTTCAATTGTAAGAAGAGCTGTGCTCTCCCTCTGGTTCCAGAGATCCTGCTCATAGCCAGCAAGAACGGCCTGGGACCCCAGCCTTCCAGACATATTTGTCGTTTAGAAGTCCTGTTCCTAGCAGGCCTCCAGAGGCGCCAAGGTGGAGGAAAGAGCTTAACCTTTTTCACTCATCTGAAAATGGGGCCTAATATTACTGAATTTCCTATTTTTAATAAAGGATGCATTCTTGTTCACATTTAAACATCCTTGGAATCAGAAGCTATCTTACAATCAATGAATATATTTACTCTGGCTGTGTGTTTTGTGCCAGACACAGAGTGTATCTCTGAATCAATGGCATACTTGAAAGCTACATCTTAAGGTGTTGGACTTCTGTATCTATCATTTCCTTACAGGCAGATGTCTGACTCAAGGCAGTAAAGTGAAGACATCTGCTAAGATATAGCCTGGTTTAAAGAGGTGATTTGTGCTCTAAGTGGGATAAACTCAGCATAAAACCACCAGGCATGCATTGCATTTCAATGGAGAGTGAAACACCACCACGGGTTTCACATAAAGGCAACAACCTGTCCATCAAACACGAGACCAGAAGCACTGCTAACCTTAACTCACAAGTCTGAGGGCTTTGCAGGATGACTTTGATGACTGACTCTTAAAAAGATGCCTGAGGAGATGGAGCCTGGTTCCCCTAAGTAAATTTCCCTAGATGGAATAGTTCCTTAGCATGACTTAAGCACTTTCTTGAGTTGAGAGCTATTTAAAAATCAAAGTCATGGTACCTGTTTGAAGGCCTCACTAAAGGTTTTGAATATGAGAATCTGGAGAGGGGGTCTCTTTAACCTTTTTTTTCCCTTGCTAGTCCTTCCCTCCTTAACAGAATCAGAATGGAGGGGAACCCTTTGGGAACAGAGCCCCCGGGGGCTGTGAGCTGGTCCCAGGCATGTGGAAGACGGGGGAGAGTCCATCTTTGTTTCTTTTTCATCAACTTCATGTAATGAGGCGTGAGGAGTTTTGAGCAATGTTAACAGTGGTTAACTGCCACCACAACTTGTGCTTTTCTGACTATTGCTGAGCTCAAACAAGGTGCTCAGTGTGGGCCTCCTGGAGTCCCCATGCACCTGGCCTTGCTTGTTCGCACTGCAGAAGTCAGTGACTGAGCGAGTCCCCATGGGAGAGGTGAGATTACCATGCTAAAGATCAGCTGGGCAATGCCTGAGAGACCCCACCATGCTATCTCAGTTGCATATTTATTCATTTATTGAGTGCTAATTAAGTGCCAGGCATTGATCCGCTGGGGGTAGACAGTAGTGGACAGGAAAATAAAATCTGTGCCCCTCAGGACCATGCATGCTAGTAGGGAAAAGGGGGCATAAACTAACAAAATGCATCACATTTGAGTGTTAGATGGGGACTGGGGCAAAATAAACAGGGGCGGGGAGAGACAATGCGTCACCCAAGGACAGAGTCTTACACTCGTATGAACTTCTTACCTTAGTTTTAGATCACACAAGAGGATGCTCACAGCTGCAGGGTGAGGGGAGCTCATGGTACCTGTCTTTCGGACCTTAACCTTCTTCCTCCCTCCTGATATTAAGCTGGGGTTTCCCTGGACCCTGTGTACCTGCCCTGCTCGGACCAATCCTCTGCAGCCATGCTCCTCCGGGATCCGCTCCTCCCTAGCTCCTGTGTCCCCTCTGTCCCTGGTCTCAGCTCTGTAGTCCTGTCCACCATCTCTGGCCCAGAACTGGGCATTGTGTTCAGATTCAGCGCTCCCACCATTACTAGACATTCTTTCACCACATTCTCAAGATTGAGCCACGTGTTGAAAACCACAAGACTCTGGGCAAGTTAAGTAGAGTCTCTGAACTTCGGTTTTCTCACCTGCAAAATGGGCATGGTGTTGGCACCAAGCTCACATGCTTGTTATGAGAATCCCATGAGATAAGAGGTAACGTGGTTTTCAGAGCCTGGCACTTCGTAGGTGCTGAATCAATAGGAGCTGTTAACAGATGAGGAACTGAGCTCATGGCAGCCAGGCAGGGGGCAGAGGGGTGTGGCGATGCACCCTGGCTCTGCCGCTGCCTTCCCTCCCCATCAGCGCACACTGCCAGGCCGGCTCCCCTTTCAGCAGGGACCTTAACTCTATGGAATCCTTGCCTCTGGCCACTCAATGAGCAAAACTCTAACTCATCTGCTCCCACCCTCCCTCCCTCCCACGCTCACTGCCTGCAGAACAGTCTGTTCAAAGGGGAAGATGCCTTCCTTGTCAGTCAGGACTCCAGGCGACTGGGGATCTTGGCCTTTTCTTTATTTTCAGTGCCCTGGTTTGTAAGACATGGTTTTCCTCCTCTCTGAAAATGAGTGGCTTTTCACAACACCCAGGGACCTTGGCACTCACAGCCAGACTAGCCAGTGGGCCAAACGTGTCCCGGGGCTCCTTCATACTGGGGGAACCTCCAAACCGGCTGGAACCAAAGCGCCTTTGTTATTTCCCAGCTGGAAGCCTGGCTTAGCTGGCAATTTACACTGTTACACTTCCTGTTTTTCACCTGCCCCAGGTCTCACAAGACATTTGGATAAGTGAGTACCCTCTGCCATGCCCCTCTTCCTTTAAGCTTCTTCTCACTTCCTTTTCCTTGAGCTCCCAGGGTTCTGACAAAGCTGGGCACACTCATCTGCTTTGGCTTCTTAGGCAGGACTTCCAGTCCTGACGTCCTGTCAGTGGAGGCTCAACTTCTGGTCAAGCAACAGATCAAGAACCCGGCTTCTATGGCCAAAACTCATGGGACGAAGCTCAGAGGCTTAATGCTCTCTGAACTTGTTTTCTCATCTGTAAAATGGAGAATATAAATGTTTTGATCCCCAAGGGCTGCTGGTAGTACAAGGAGATAATGACTGTAAAACACTTTACAAAGTGCCCCGGGTGTGATGAACACGCAAAACACAGGAGCTCGTATGTTCACATGGGGGGTTGTTAGGATGAACCTCATTTTCCTGCTGCAGCTTCTCTATCGTGGCCAACTACCTGGGAGCTCTAACCCACTGAGCCTGGGCATCTGCTGACAGGACTGTTGGGCATAAGGAGCCTAAGCCAAGGACCTTGTCTAGCTCTCTCATGATTCTTGGAAGTTGCTGGCATTTCCTGTTGTCAGGGCTTCCTGTGACTTGAGAGCAGGGACTCTGTCTGGTTCCTCACTGTGGTCCCTGTGCCCAGCACTGGGCACGAGGCAAGTGCTCAATGAATGTTTTAAAACAAGGAACAAAGGAAAGGCAACACGCAGGCAGGCTCCAGTTGGCTCCCACTACAGTGAGATGGCTCAGAACGAGGGAGCAGAATTCTATACCCTCCGAGAGGGCAGCATCCCGGCCGCCTCGCCTGGACGCAGGCCACCCACCACCATGCCAGCCCTCCTCAGTCCTCATTGCAACCTTGTCTCCAAACTGCTGCTCACCTGCCTGCCTTTTCACAGGGCTGAAAAACACCCAGAGTTTACCTCTGAGCAATGAGCAACATCAATGTCCCAGGTGCTAAGGGCAATGGGTAATTCACATTGTCTTCTCCCCCAGCAGGGGGGTCCATGGTCACCTAAAACAACCTCTCTTCCATCAGCACAGCCACAGTTCTGTACCCACCAGGGGTTCCGGAGACCCACCCACAGGACAGCCATTCCTGTCCATGAAATGTGTAGTGCTCTTCCTCAAGTTTTGCTGACACTTTTGACTCTAGATCCCTCTCCACTTAAACTTCCGCAGCAGAAATTCCCTCCTGAATTCTAAAGCACACTCCAAAGAGTTTCGGAAGACTCAGAAACTCAGAAGAAAGAATTGAAGGCCAAAGGGTGAGCATGGCCCTTTCTGTGCTTAAGACAATTCAAGCCATACAGTTGGCCTAAGAATCTGTCTCCTGTTCCCTGCTCCTGTCACATTCTTAGAGACGGCAATGCTGTTTCTGGCAGGATGAGGATACGTAGGACAATTCCATTCAGAGCTGCAATGACCTGCTGTGGAGTATGGTTCTCTGATGGAGGCTGAGCTGCAGTTTTGGGGACTATCCCATTTGAAGAACAAATGAATTAAACCTGAGCATAGGGAACTACGACACAGATAAAACCTCAGGAATGAAAGAAGCCAGACACAAGAGTATGCACTGCATAACCCCAATCAGGTAAAGTTCGAGGCGGGAAAACCTAATCTATGGTGTTATCAGGCAGGACAGTTGACTCTTGGACAGATCCAAGAGGGGAATTTTGAGCCCTGTGTTTTTTTGATCCGGGTACTGGTGACACAGGTATGTTCATTTTGTGAAAATTCACCGAGCTGCATTTATGATTTGTGCTCTTTTATGCTCGATCATACTTGAGTTACAATAAAAAAAAAAGTGCATGTGGCCCACGGAAGTCCTGATGTCCAGGACTGAATCACGCAATGACGATGCAAACTTTCGTGTAAATTTAAGTGGAAACGAACTCACAGAGCCACAGGAGAAGAGTACACGCTGCCCAGCTTTCTTGTGCCCATAGGAGTCATGAAATCTCTGCCAAGAGAAGACTTTCCTTTCCTGGCAAATGGGGGGAGGATCTCTCATCCAAGGTCTCCTCTTTGATCGCTGTCTGCACAAGTTGTGTATCATGACCTCTGATGGAGGTCGGGGTCAGGAACTGCTAGGAAGTGAAGATGCTGACTGGGGAGGATCTTTGAGAACATGGGACAATTTTCCGAGGCAGAGAAGGGTCAGATCAGGGGTGGGGCTCCTGCCCACAGACTCTGAGGTCACCCTTCTGTCTTGCGGAATTCCATGCAAAGTGCCACTCAGATCACAAGACAAGCTGCCTCCCAGGCATTCTGTAGCATAATTTTTATCCTGCCCAAAGCAGGGGGGTTACTTTGGGGTGTGGACTTATGAAAGGAGCAGTCTGTGACTCTGACATATTACTCAGAGAGTAAGAAGAGATTTTGTTTTTGAAGTCAGACAAGCTGGTCATTTTTCTAAGTTCAAAAATAAAATATAGCTGAATTATCTATCTCTGGTCTCCATTTGCAAAGAGGGTGGATGGCCTGGGAGCAGCAGCAGCAGCTGAGCTGTGGTGCGACTCTCTCGGATGTGAGACCAGGGCTCCCAGTTCCTGGCCTCAGGCACCAGCTGTTCACAGGCTGGTGGAGGAGCAGCAGGGTCCCCTCCGCCAGTTAGCACATTTCAGTCCCAAAGAGAGGAGCAACTGGAATGTGACAACCTTTGTCACCCAGTAATTTCTGAAGCAGTTCCTGGCTTGGGGGTGGTTGGTTACAAAAAACAAACAACAAAAACAACACTAAACTGCATTTGCTGGGCGGCTGAATTTACAAGAGGGACTACAACCACTAATGGTACCGGTGCACACATTCGCAGCTCTCATCGGAACAAGAATGTGATGTCTTTTTACCTCAGTGAGTGTTTTGGTCTCCTCAGGCTCTCCCTTTGCCATCGCCACCCCCAAGCCTTCCCAAAGACCGTAGAAAACACCGAAAACTGTGTCGGGTGCCAGGCCCTTTGCTGTAAGGAACCCTGAAGTTCAATGAACACAGACACAAAGAAGGTCTTTATATCCTGGTTCTCATAGAGCTTAGCAATATGCATACCAGTGATGCCTGTTTGAGTGACAACCCACGGTTTATGGAGGCTCTAAAGGAGGACCGCTGATAATGGGGTGGGAAGAACAGTGCAAGGTGGCATTGGAAATGGCCTTTAGTGTAGGCAGAACTAATGGGCAGGGTTCTGACAGGAGGAGAGGGCAAAGTGGGCATCCTTATAGCACAGGGAACATCAGTAACGCTCATGGATACAGAGAAGCTGAGGGCAAAGTCAAGGAAAAAGTATTGGTCTGGAGAGAAGAGGGAGGATGGAGAAACAGTAAAAGCCAACCAGAAAGGAAGTCTAAGCCTACAGTCTGGAGAGTTTGGGTCCACTTTGGTAGGAACGGGGGACCCCTGGAGGTTTCCAAGCAGCTTGGTGACACAATGAAAGAGTGAGGCTGACAGGTGTGTGTACGATGAAGAGGAGTGTGGGCACCGGGCTGGCTCAGTAATCTAGGTGAGACATAATGAGGATGGGGTGGTGACAGTCACCTTCCAAGTCACTAAAGGAGGTGAGTGTGTATAGGGATGGGGTCCTTCCCTCATAACCTCTAAGACCAGAAAGGGGTGAGCACTACCCATCGTTGAGGACACTGGTGCAACAATCACTGATTGGAGTTTGGCATGACTGGAGGGGTCATGAGCAGTACCAGAGGCAAAAATCCCATGGGAAGAAACCAAGGGGAAAAACCCAAGTTCAAAAGGGGTCTCTGCCATCGTTGTTCTCAGACTACCATACATAGCTTAACAACAGCCCCTCCCCGCCACACTCGGCTATCAGGAGGCCAGTGCCATTGCCCCATTCCATCAATGACTTCGAACTTGGCCTACCTGGGATGTGGTGACTCCTCCCTTCAGGCATCTGTTCCACACCCAAGAGACCACATGGGCAAGCCCAGTGTTTGTCACTCAGCCCATGCAGGGAATGTGGCACAAACACCACATCCTAGGTCATATCGTTCCATTGGGTTAATCTTCCTGACAGCTCTGGTCATCACCTGTGAAATCAAACCCACATTCCTCAGCCTGGGATCTGTGACCCGTCGTGACCCTGGGCACCACCATGGTGTAACTGACACGAGCTTGGGCTTCCGAGTTTCAAATTCTGGCTCCGCCATTACTTAACCCCTTTGACCTCAGTTTTCCCTTGCCTTTCCAGCTGGGTGGTAGTAAAGATCTGAGGAGGTATCAGAGGTGAAGACTGTAGCACAGTCGGGCACATAGTAAGTGCTTAGCAGGTGATGTCATTACCATAGTAACAACTTGGTCCCCAAACAGTATATACTTTCCAACAGTATTTCCACAGCCCCTTTCACATTTCCCCACCCCCATGCCTTTCTTAATGGCAGGTTGGCCTCTTCTTCACTCCAATCCACAGTTCTGCAGGTCAGAATTCCACCCATCCTTTCAGGCCCTGCGCAGATGCTGACAGCACCAGGAAGGCTTCCCACGTGCCCTTCCTTCTCATGTGAGTCTGTGGTACTTCTCATGAGCATTAGAGAGGCACCCAGCCTTCCCTGCCTCTAGGACGTGAACTCCAGGAGAGCAGGGGCTGTACTTTCACTTTTGCTGATCCTCAGCACCTGGAACAGCACCTAGGATTAGGCTCTAACACTGTGTTTGAAAGCATGACCCTGCCGACTAGACAGTGCACTCTTTGAGGGCCTGTTACTGATTTATTCTATAGCTTCCCTATTGTCCTTGTGAATTCAGTGTGCTGAATAATAGCAGATAACTGATGAGAAAAGGATTCTGCTCAAAAGCGGGGGTGGTGAGGAAATCCTGGGAGGCAGAAATAGGAGTCCCTGATGGGGAAGTTTTGCCCCCTTTCCCTCCTGAGATGACAGTACCGAATTAACTGAAAACCCAGGAAAGCCTGTGAGATTGAGGGGAGCTATGTAGCTATTACAGGAAATGGCTGTAACTTGGTCCCAGCTTACAGATGAGTTAAAGTTCAGTGGCTAAAGATATCCACAGCTAAGAGTCTCCTGGTTACCATCCACAGTTAGGTTAGTTTGGGAAGTGCTCTCTTGAAGCTGATCATTACCTCTTATTTACAGGTCTGGATTCATAAGCCTTAGCCATTTATGTGACACAAAGAGCAAAGGACCTATCCTGAAATCTCCATTTTTTTGTCTCATGGAATGTGTTTCATAGTCTCTGAAACCAGCTAATCACCAGCTCAGGGCCAATAAATACTTGGTAAATCAATGGGAGAATGAATGAACCAAAGGATATAAAGCTTTTTTTAAGATCCTCCATGTTTGCACTATACTTTTTAACTACATTACTTTTTGAAGGCTAAATACAAATGCATTTAAGCATCGCTGAATTTATAATAGTGTTTCATGATTCTCAATTTGTCTTGACTATTATGTCGGGAGGGGAGCTCTGCAAAATTTTCTAATATTCAAAAATGATCCTTCTATTTGAAAAGATTGGAAACAATTGCCCGAAGATGCTTCTGCAACCACTTCCTGCAGAACTGCTTACCACCCTCCTGGAAGCTCCTTGTGTGAGTTGCGTGCTCACTGCTGCCCTGCTACTTTCAGACACTCAGAAAAGTGTCAGGCCATGCTCGGAGCTGACTCACCAGGGACAAACGGTTTTTATTGCACGCAGTCCCCCCAGTTGTCTCGCTCAGATTCTGTTTTCTGACTACAAGATTCGACTGTTACATAAAACTCAGCTAGGCTCAGTCACAATTTGAATGTTGTGCAAAGCAGCTTTTGGTCCTTAATCAATTGCCACAAATTTTACTATTACATGAAGCACCAAATAACATGTAACCATCTGTTTTCGACTGTGCCAAAATCTCACTGAAAATATGCCCTCTTCTAGAATGAGCTTCTAGAAGAAATGAACAGCAACAAAAAAATGAGTCATTTTTCTTCACTATAGGGCTGGTATGTTTTCTAAGGAGTGTGGCAATTCAGTTTATTTTGCTTTTGAAGCAATTTGTCAACTGTACTGACATTCTGGCTTGAGCCACACACTGACTTTTCACCACCAAAAATCATTTATTTGATAAATCCCACTGCCCTTGTCTGACTTTACTCAAAGCCAGCACCCAGTAGTACCACTAAGCACCTACTCAGAGGTAAAATCTTTCATTTGAGTTAGGAAAAGGGACCCATACTTATCCCAGAATTCTTAGGCAATTCAGCAACACTCAGATGACATTCAGTCGGAAGACGGCACTTCCTGAGATTGTTGGGTGCCCACACTCCTAAGAAAGTTCTTGGATGAAGTGAGAAGTCCATGGCTGTTAACCAGTGGGTAAAGACTGAAGAGTAAAACCTGCTTTTATTATTGTTTTCAAAATTCAGCAGTGTTTCCTGACTGTCAATCAGGACTGTGCCAGGATCGGCATTTGCAGACAATTAAGACACAGTCCCCGTTTCTGAGGAGCTCGCTGCCTAACAGGGACCCTGCGTGTGAAGAATGGACGGTATACACAAAACCACAGCACACACGCTGCGCCAGCACAGAGTTCAAGAGGAAGTGGTATCGCTGAGAGCGACGTGAAGAACTGTCAGAACTGTCAGGGGAGAGACGCTCTTTCCCCAGTCTGGAACAGATCAAAAGTTGTTTTCCAGGAGGACAACGGTGAGGGGGACGAGCATCCGAGGCAGGGAACATCATCCACGCGAAGATGAAGAGAAGCCCACAGGGAGCAGCCCACCGGGAGCAGCCCAGGGCCAATGAACAAGCAGGCTCATGTCAGGCTGCGGCCTGGACGCCAAACAATCTAAGGGGTTAAGATCCCGTCAGGTGGGTCACGGGAGGTCACAGGGTGAGATCTGCTTAGGGAGGAAGAGGGCTTGGAGCAGTCAAATGGTGAGACTCTTCCAAGAGGGGGGTTGCTGTGGGGAAGTGCCTGTTACAGAAATTGACAGGAGCAGGGTGGGCCAGCTTAGGGCCCACCAACCCAGAGGTAAGCAGGTATCGTTGATGTCAAGACCCACAATCTCCTGGAGATAAACACCAGAGCAGTGGTCGGGGGCCCGATAAGCCCTTGGCCTTTGCAACCCCTCTCTAAACTATATACATTCAAAATTTAACACCCAGAGCACCACCAGGCAGAGTGGGGATTCCTCTGGACCTTTGGGACCCTGGGGCAGGCAAATCACCAGAATGCAGCAGAGCCCAGGACTCAGGCTGCCTGGGTTTGAATCCTGGAACTGCCGTCAGTCCCCTCCCTGCTAGACAGGAATGGCACTGGCACCTACCTCGCAAGGTTGATATAAGGGTGAAGAGTTAACCCACGGAAAGCGCTCAGCATGGTGCGGAACACACAGACCCCGAGTAAATGAAAGCTCTGTGGAGTGAGCAGCTGGCTGGCTGTACCATGGAAGGTCAGAAGCGGGTGGGGTGGTGTCATGCTCCTCTTCCCTGCCCGTTCCTTGGAGTAGGCCTTGATGGAAATGTTCCACCAGTTTGAAAATCACTGGGCTCTCCATTCCTGGGATTAATTTCTACATGTAGTTCCTGAACCCAAGGAGTTCAAGTAGGGTAGCTGCTGATGCCAGGCCTGGAACTGCCTCTGGATGGAATCTCTACTCCTCCAAAGATAGCAAAGTACAATCACCTACCTAAAGGCACCAGGAGGCTAATCCAGCCTGGGTCTGTGCTCCCCAGGGTCAGAAGACAGGCTCAGGGTCCTGCAGGTGGGAAGGGACAGCTAGGCGAGTCTCACCCTCAGACACAGACATCCCTGCTGGCCCAGGAGTAAATAAAGGTTTAGCAAGCCGTTTCTCCGAGGACAGAGAAACAGCTCTCCAACAAAATAGGAAGCTGTCATCCTTTCCTGTTAAGTTAAGTGGTCTAGAAGAAAATGCTACCTCATGGGACTGTCGTAAGAAATAAATGAGTTAATGCCAGTTAAGTACTCAGCACGTGGTAAGCATGGAATGAATCTTCACTTAGAGCTGTTATTTGTGGTCCACAATCCCAGTTCTTCTTACTCCTATTAAAGCAGGTATGGTGTTCGGTGGATTGAGTGAATGTTCAGAGCCCAATAAATGTAATACAAAGAACTGCAGTTAAAATTTTTTCCTCTAAGAAAAATTGTCTGTACCTTATAAGTGAGTACACAAGTTATTTCACTTATTATGACACTACAGAAATGAGGTAAAAATTAATCCTTTCTAGTTCTGTTCAAGGTCACCGCTGTCACTTTAAAACCTACCGTTTCTAAGACAGATCCTGCAGAAATCTGAACAGCTTTTACCAATTTGGCGTCATCCATCATGAGTGAAGGGATGTGCAGTTGGGGATCTTTTCAGAAAACCGTAACAAGCGAGGTTTTATTAGAGCACTGCTGACCCAAAGTAACAAGACAGGCAGTTCTAGAAGTGGCCTTTAGCTTCCACCAGTAAATACCAGCTATTACATTAGGCAGACCTAACGCATATTCTAGGGAGTAACTGGTATTTTATTAAGTAATAGGTATATTTAATGGCTTTAGTACTGGTTTCCTTACTTTGGAATATGAGGAAGAATAAAACAGAACTCAAATCACTAAAGTAAAAAAGCCACTAGTTTTTATAATACATGTTTACCTACAATACTGCTTCTGAATTGTGACAGAGCTCACAACCTCCTCAAAGGACAGCTGTCATTCTCCTGTAATTGCATTAAGCTACCTGCAATGGTACAGAAAGTGGGAGGAGGTTGTAAAATCAAATTGTTTGGTTTTGATCGAAACTTGTCAAACCAGTTTAGAGAAACGAAAACAAAACAAACAAACCAAAGCTATGAGACTTCTCTCCCTACTCTCACTCCCTTTCTGGTTTCTTATTAAGGGCAAAAAATGCCACTTGTGCCCATCTTCATTCACTGAACCCTAAACACAGAACTCTGCTCGTTTTCTTAAAAATAACGTAAGACAGAGTTGGAAGGGCAGAGTTCTTATATTTCACTTTCTGCTCTGACAACATACTTAAAACCATTTACCAAATAATAAAAGACATCAAGTTCAAGCTTACCTCATTTCCTGGTGCTGACCTGCTAACTGATGCACTGACCGCGGGCAAACTCTAGAGCGGCCACCCTCCAGGACGCCCAGGCCTGGCGGCTGCCTCGGGAATGCTCCGGTGCTTTGGGGGAAGCCGCCCCTGGACTGTGAGGAAAGCTACAGAAACTGTGCAGGTGGTACTCGCTGCACCCGGGCAGCACCCCTCACATCCTGCTCACTTCTGTTCCCAGACGCCACGGGCAGCTTCAACTCCTCCTCCCTCCCGGCAGGCAGCACAGTGCTTCTCACCTTCACGGCCTGAGGTCCCACTCCTGCGGGAGCCCTGCAGAAACCCCGCTGCCCAGGTGGGCTGGACTGCTGGGACCGGGGGCCTCAGCAGGGTACCCAGGAAGGGTGAAAGCAGGGCTCCAAGCGGGTCACCATGCCACAGTGGCTGAGCTGTCTGCCCTTGGCCAGGAGGGGCAGGCTCCACTTCAAAATAAGGCTAGAAATGGTTCTTCTGGGCTTACTCAAGTACAAAGAATGGCTAAGCTAGCTGAGGCAATCTGCAGTTGGCTTCAAAATCAGCAATGGGAGGGGGGAAACCTCACAACAAACAGTGGTGACAGAAGGTTTGTGTGGGAAGATGGTTAAGTTTGGTCTAAAACAAGCAGTGTCTCTGGTAATGAGCTGTTGTTAGGAAATATGTGGGGCCCTAAGTGCCTGCAGCACTTTTAAAGAGCACTGCTGCTGTATCCTGAGGGTTTATTTTTGCGGGGGAGTGGGGGGGGGGGGGGGGGGGGGGGGGAAGGGCAGAGACCCACCTAAAGAGCATGAAGGCATTACAGAGCAGTGGAAAAAACCACCTCCATGTGCCACAGCCCTGGAGTCCTGCATTTGCTTCCCAGCTCCTCCAGGGTTGCTTCTGGCCTTCAGGAACACCCCTGCCCTCTCAGAATCAGGAATCACAGCAGGCTCACATGCGAAACAAGTGGACCGGAGGCATCAGCCTGGGTCCTGGCATGAAACACAGGGCATACTCAGCTGGGGTGACTACTGACAGAGGGTATGGGCAGGGTTATAGAACTGGGAGGACAGGGAAGTCCTCAAGGGCTGGCAAAACGGTGAGTCAGGGCTGATCCATGGCTGAAAAGGACAAGGGGAGTGTGTGGTTACCAAACGCGGAAGATCCGTGCCAGCAGCTGTGTGTGACCCTGGACAGAGGAGCCCAGCCATTGTCAACCCAGACCTGGCAGGCAGAGGCTGGGGCACGAATTCCCCAACTGCTCTCTCCTCTCCTCTGCCAAGTTTCTTCCAGTGTGTCTTTGGTAGACCTTGAGCAGAAGCCAGAAGGACAAGTCCACAGAGGCCAGTTTCCAGAGTGAAGCACAGGGAGGGAGGGGACCTAAAAGAGCACACAGAGACTATCCAGCACACCTAAATACCTGATGGGGCTGGCGGGGGGTTACAATGAGATCATCGTCACAAGTGCCTGGCACAGCAAATGGTCACTCACTACCTATTTGAGCCAACTGTCTATTTGGCATTTTACTATCAAAAGGCCACAATATAACTTTGATGCTCAAGTGGCAAAAGCCAGAATGAAAACAAAGACATGTGGTCATATAGCCAAAGTGAATAAACTTTTACAAAGTTGACAGATAACATTTATTAAAACATGTCATACAAAAGGGCATGGTCTCTTCTATAAGAAGAAAATATTAAAACAGTAACATTCAATTAAGTAAAACCATGCTGTACACTGAAGACAGCAATATATGAAGACAGAACTATTCAACTTTTGCAACACAGGCATAACATTTCACAAAATATCAATAAGATATGCACCTAGTGATAATCTGTTTATCATCAAATGGTTCTGTGGTCTAAGAGTCACCTGACTTGCATAAATAATGTTTGGAAGAAACACTGGGAACCTCATAAAGGAAAGACGACAGCAGCAACTGACATTGTGACATAGGCTTCAAGCAAAAAAAAAGTCACATTGGCAAAACGTGTTCCAGCATCTTCCCATAGAGCACTGTCAGTAGAGATGTGAAATAAGAAACATGTACCCTTAAATATGTAAGGAGCAAAGAAAAAATCCGAACAAACAAACAAACAAACAAACAAACCCTGGTTTCACTGAACAAAGTGAGTCACCCATGAAAGCAACCTAAATCACAAAATTAAGTGTGGCACAGATGGGGGCTGGCGGCAGGGGTGGGGGTGGGGCGGTAATACGGTGCTTGGTTTCCAGCATTCCTAAATCCTCAGAGATCTTGCCAAAGCAAACACCTGGATTCGGTGTGATAGGGTCCTCTCCAGTCTCAGTGACCAGGGGCTGCAGCACATTCCCTCCCCCAGGGAAAGCATAGCTATGCTGCCTCTGCTCTGCCTCAAGTTCACTTCCGTCACAGCTTGGGGATGTGTGTGCCTCTGCAGGAAGGAGCCACCGAGACTAAGCAGCTAGCTCCCAAACAGCTAGCAGTCAACTTAGCAAATGCCCTCTGGAGTGGAGGAGACCCTCTGGGCAGACCAAACGCTGTGGCAAGAAGAAACCAGAGGCAGGTGAGATCTAGCAATCAGAATCAACCCACTGGGGCCTCGGGGCACCTGAGGGTAACCCTCAACGCTGAGGAGGCGCTACTGCAGCCCTTCCTTAGTTAGGCAGTGGAGCCTCCTTCACCACCCGGATGGCTGTAATGCGTGCATCTAAAATTAAAGGCATGGCATGAGTACTAATTAAATACCCTTGGTGGTGCCTTGTAGCCCTTTCCCACTGGGATTGGAGAAAAACCACAGTTAAGACTCAAAGTGGAGGACAAACACCTTGGCTGTAGGTCATTGCATGATCCCTGAACGACTGCTCGGAAAATGTTATCCCACACCTACCCAAACTTTGGAAGGACAAAGATTTTCTAAAGCTGTACTGAGGCTAAGGAGACAAGCGACCTATCCAACCCAGGGAGGGCAGGAAAAAAATGCTAGTAATACAGTATGGTCTCCTAACCCTAAAAAACAAGGTTTAAAAAACTTCACTCTCAATATCCAAACTAAGGCAATCCCATCCCCCACCTCTCTGAACATGGCCAGCATTTCAGATGCCCAACATGTCACAGGGTCTGGGTGACCCGATTAGCAACCCTCATTTTTATGGAAACCCCCAACTATCATACAACATTTAAAACAGCAGATGTGAGGAACTTATCCTTTAAATTCTACATTTAGTAGCTGATGAGCATATCAGGATTTCAATAAAAGGTATCTCTCTTAACATGAAGTAAGTCCCAGCACAACTGATTTCTTCTAAAACTACCACCCAAGGGCGCCCACCACTCCTGGCTGAACAGAAGCTCCCGATCAGTACTCATGACAAGGGTGCTGGCTGATTTCAGCATAACTGAAGGACCATGACTTTTCCTGAATATTTCAACTTTACCCCTCGCACTCTTCTCCCACAGTGTCCCAGTGCTCATTTAAATATAATCCTGAAGGGGGAGTGGCACACCGAAGCTTCCAAACAGGCAGCAAATGGTTTGCTAATACCATGGCAGAGGGTGACCAGCTTTTGGCAGAGCAAAGTGGGTTCCCTGCCTTAGTACTGAAGTTAACAGGAGTAATACAACAATTTCTCCCACGGAAGGGCCAGCATCATACCTAGAACCCACTGGCTTCCACCATGAGAAGGAGAAGGAGCCATTGAGCTTGATTGTACAGTCACCTCGATACACTTCTTTTAAATACAGAGAAGGGAGCGTTAAGTGGCGAATTTTCAACACTAAGGATATTAATGTGGCAAACAATCAAGAGGTAATATCTAGTTTCTAGGTTAAAAAAGCAATATATATATATATATTTATAATAAAGTTTTAAATACAAAGTGCTTTTTTTATATCGAGAATGATACAGTGTTAATGGGTAGATCCCTGTTTTGTAATCTTGATTACAAGAGTTAACTGGTAATAGTACTTTCATTCCCCTTTCCAGACAACATTCAACAAGTAAACACCTTCGTGGTAGGAGCTTGAGGATCAGAGGCCACTGCCAGCAATGTCTTACCACATTAGAGCAAAACTGAACTTTTAAAACAAAATTTCATCCCAAATCCAAGAAAGGCTATTTTTATTTTAAGGAAGAAAAGTTTCCATTTGGAAGTAACAGACCAGTCAGTTTATGGAAAAGTTGACATAAGAGTAGCACCCTGTCCTACCCTGGGGATAACCTTAGGTATATTACACAGCTGAAAGCATCCTGAATGTTAGCTTGCTTTTTACTTTAAACACTTGACTGATTGGCAGAAATCTCAGAATAGCTGCTCATCTTGTTGTTTTTGGTAGGTATAGCTATGTGGACTTGCATATTTACGCAGCTTTCCCTGTAATTTGGGAGCATGAATCTGTAGGCTTTCTAAAATTAGAATTCCTTCCCACCTTATAAAACACATTCCAGCACCCTACAGAACTGGCAGTATTAGCTCAGTGTACCCCTCTAAAAGACCATCTCCCCTACCAGTGTATTTTCAAGACTCCTTTTTTTCTTGGGCAGTATTTCCCCCTCAAAATTCTAAACTCTCACCCTGACAGATGGAGTGACTCCTGAAGTTCACAGGTAACCAACTCTGAGCTGTGACTTCTGGCTCATTCTCACTGTGGTCACTGACTGACCTCTTCAGGAAGCACCATAATCTAAGACAGCAAAATGGCTACAGCAGCTAATGGTACCGTGGTCAGTCACAACAGGCTAGACGTCTACTAGCCATAGAGCAGGTCTGACTGTGGAGATGCTACAATTAAAAAGGATTTGGGACAGCCAACCAATTAGAAATACCTATCTCTGGCACACTAGAGAATTATAATTAGACACAATTGTTCAAACTAAGTGTTAGTACTAAAATACAAAACTTTGACTTACCAAGAGTCTGAAACACATCGTGACAGTGGCATCTTAGAGAAATTGAAGCTTGTACCATAAGTTGTTTTACACTTAGAATGTCACCCTCTTAATATCTCTATAGTTTTAAGTAAAATACCCTTTAGAAAGAATAATACCAGACAAGAGAGCTCTGTTAATTTTGCATCCTAGGAATCACATTATTTGTAGCTTTTACAAAAGTAGCATTTCATTCATTGAAGCAGCTACCAAAACAAATCCACATTCCCTAAATATCTATAGTAAGAGCAAAATAAAATTCCAACATGACCTTGTAATGAGTGATCAAAAACTGCTGCCACCTGAAATGGAACTGCTGGGCTAGAGTCCAGTTCCAAGTGCAGGTCTCTCTATCTCCAAGTCCACCTGCCTCAATCCCCTCGCCAGCTGGGAGGTGAGTTAACCCCCTTACCTACTCCAGACCTGGACCGGAACACACAAATTTGAGGAATTAGACTTTTTTAATTGGCCTACTTAGAACTGGTCTTTCAGAAATATCTTCCATTTTTTTTAAGCTTCTCTCATAATAGCAAGTAGCACATATCATCTGTGCCCAGATTTGCATAATTACCATAGTTTATTTTTGTGCCTGCCACTCAAGGGCCAGATCCTATTTTTAGTTAGCTTCAGTTGTATTCTGCTCAGCCTTTGCAGCTTCGTAAGACTTGGTACAAGAAGTCACATGCCTATGGAAACTGTCCCTCCACATAAACCTCTTTGCACAGATATTACACTCATATGGCTTTATGCCTGTGTGAATTTTCATGTGGCCCACGAGATGATGCTTCATTTTGAACTTCTTACCACAGACACCACAGCCATAAGGCCGAAGACCGAGGTGCATGCTCATGTGTCGATCTCTCTGACTCTTGTGAGTGAAACTTTTCCCACACTGACAAGGATACAGTTTGTCAGTGGCTGAGAATCCTAAATGGGAAGCTTCTTCTTTAATCCCTGTTACCATTTCGATATTCTCGCTATAGCCCGCTGCGAGGGCCGCCTCCTGTCGGTGTCCGATCAGATTTCCATCTGACCGCTCTCCAGAAAACTCTTCCATGGACGAGCCGTAGAAATCCACCTGCTCATCGTAATTGCTTTCGTCGGCCTGTTCGTCAAACTCTGCTTCCACTTTCTTTTCCCCAATGTGAAAGTCCTCGTCCACTCCCGAAGGCTGGACCACGTGCTCGGTCTGCATGGTGTTGATGGACTCGGTGACCTGGTGCTCATCATAGGGGGCATGCACATCCATGCCCTCGCAGGCCTGTTCAAAGCGCTCGGGCTTCACGTGGATCCAGCGTTTGTGGGCCATTATGCTGGGCTTGCTGTACAGGGGCCGGGTGTAGTGGAACTCGGCACTGTCGCTGCCCCCCTCCTCCCCGTCCTGGCTCGCCATCTCAGTGCTCAGCCGGTCATGCTCGGTGGACGAGTTACTGGGAAGGTATTCGTGTTCGGTGAGCTGAGACGACAGCTCGTCTTTGGTGCTCTCCTCTTCATTCTCTCCATCCCTCAGTTCTTGGGATTTGGGGAAATCAGTGTGGCTGCCAGAGCCCAGCTCAAAGCTCTCTACCAGGCCATTGTAATTACTGCTGCTTGGAGACTGGTGGTCACTGCCATGATTTAGCTTCTGACAAAGGACTGTAGGGTTTCCCTCCAACACCTCAGTGCATTTGTCCACCACATGCCACATCTGGAGGAAGCTTGCTGCTGTTAGGTAGCTAACAATTTCTGGAGCAGGCATGACTAGACGTCCTGTATAACTAGACAGGAGAATGTTCTCAAATACCCTTGGGTTCATCACATCCGGCAAAACAATCCTCCTGCTGTTTTTCAGGAGTACCTGGTCACAAAAGTAGGGTGAACTGGCAGCGAGAACAGCTTTGTGTGCCCGAAAAATGTGGCCTTGCACAACAATGGAGACATCACATAATTGTCCTTGCTGGCGCTGTTGGTTCAGTTTCTGCAGAATGGTGCTGGAAAAATCAGGAAATTCTACTCGAAAAGAGTTTGTTCCAGGCTCCATTTCATCACAAATCTTGCTCCGTGCTACAAGAGAAAGAAAAGTTAGTACTCACTCCAGCCCAAGGAGAAATGTATTGATCACTAAGAAAGCTAAGGCAGGTTCCATTGCTCCATAAGGTCCCCTCACCCGTGGGGCACTAGCGGGTGAGGCAAGGCTTGCAGGTCTGAGTGCGCCACAAGCAGGAACCGCCCACCACTCCTCATGACATTAACTCTTGACTTTGCCTGTGTCTGAGAATGAGAGAACAGAACCCAAAGAGATTAGACTTGCAAACTAAAGGAATCGCCCCAGTAAAACAAAGTAAACATTTCTAGTCAAAACAAACATGATATAAATGAAAATGACATTTTTAAGAGGCCTCAGATTCAACCCAAATTTCCGAGCTGAGGTGAGGAAGGAAGTGACGATGGAATCGTGGGCAGAAGGAAGAGTGTAGCTAACAACTCTGAGGCAGTAACAAACTCGGTCACTGCAAGGAACTGAGACCACCAGACCAGACTTCAGTGGGGGAGCGAGGGGC
>PVJL010007876.1:0-72970 GCA_004026885.1 Lyroderma lyra | reverse complement strand
AAAAAAAAAAAAAAAAAAAAAAAAAAAAAAAAAAAAAAAAAAAGAACTATCTGAGCCCATTAAAAAAAGCGAACATTAGGATAACAGGAATACCAGAAGAAAAAGAACAAAATTCTAATGAGAGTTAAATCAAACAAATAGTAGATGAGAACTTTCCACTATGAAAAGAACTAAAACTCCAAAGTCAAGGAGAAAACAGGACCCTTAGCTACCTGAATCCCACCAGACCTTCTCCAAGGCACATTCTACTGAAGATGTCAAAAATCAAAGATAAAGAAAAAATTCTCGATGCAGCCAAAGGAAAAAAATATTATAACCATCAAAGGAAAGCCCATCAGGCTGTCATCAGATTGTCTCAGCAAAAGCTCTTCAAGTCAGGAAAGAGTGGAATCACATACTCAAAATATTAAAAGAGAGGAACTACCAGTCAAGACTAATCTATCTAGCAAAGTTATTCCTTAGATATGAAGGAGGAATAAAGACCTTCTCAGACATACAGAAGCTGAGGGCATTCACTAACACAAGGCTGGCACTCCAGAAAATATTGAAAGAGGATACTTGACCTGAAACAAAAAGCCAAAATAAATAGCAAAAAGTTGGAACAACAAAAACATAAAAGGAGAAGAAGTAAAGGTTTAAATTTTCAAAAGAGAATAGAAATTAAAAGTATGCTTAAGAAAAGGAGCCACTACATACATGAAACTTTCCTTTTTATAAATCTTATGGTAATGACTCAAAACAAAACAAAAAATCCAGAACCAAGACAAACAACCAAAGAGAGAGAGAGAGAGAGAAAACATAGGGAAAAAATCATAGATCATAGAACACCATAGAGCTAAAAAACAAAAACCAGATAGTGAGTAAAAAGCAAAGAAGAAACCAAGACTCCAAACAACCAAAAACCAGAAGGTAAAATGGCCATAGGAAACCTTCATATATCAATCATCACCTTAAATGTAAATGGACTGAACTCACCAATATAAAGGCACAGAGTAGCTGACTGGGTTATAAAACAAAACCCATCTATATGCTGTCTCCAAGAGACACATCCCAGCCACAAGAACAATCACAGACTCAGAGTATAAGGATGGAAAATAATACTCCAAGCCAATGGCATCCAGAGAAAAGCAGTAGTAGCCATATTTATATCTGAGAAAACAGACTTTGAGATGAAAAAGGTAGTAAGAGACAAAAATGCACATTTCATAATGATAAAAGAGACAACATCAAGAAGATATGACACCATCTATATATATGCCCCCAAGAAAGAATCACCAAAATTTATAAAGCAATTTATAAAGATCTAAAAGGTGAAAGTGACAAGAACACAATTATAGTAGGGGACCTAAACACTCCCTTAACAGTCATGGACAGATCACCCAAACAGAATATAAATATGGAAATATCAGCTCCATATGATACATTACAACAACTGGACATAAGTGACATTTATAGGACACTCCATCCTACAACACAAGACTATACATTGTATTCTAGTGCACATGGAACATTCTCAAGGATAGAGCATGTGCTGGGATGCAAAACTAGCCTCAGCAAATTCAAGAAAACTGAAATCATATAAAGCATATTCTCAGACAACAAAGCCTTGAAATTGGAGATCAATTGCACCAAAAAAATAAAAAAGAAGAAAGAAAGAAAGAAAAAACACATGCACATGAAGATTATATGACATGTTATTTAAAAATGAATGGATCAAAGAAGAAATAAAAAGATTTAAATACATAGAAACAAATCACAATGAAAACACAATATATCAAAATTATTGGGATGCAGTGAAAGCAGCAATAAGAGAGAATTTATATCATTACAGGCCTATCTCAAGAAATAAGAAAAAGCATAAGTAAACAACAAAACATCCCATCTTAAAGAACTAGAAAAACAAAAAGAACAAAAAAACTTAAAGTCAGCAGAAGGAAGGAAATAATAAAAATTAGTGCAGAACTAAATGAAATAAAAAACAGAAAAATGATTGAGAAAATTAATGCAATGAAGAGCTGGTTCTTTGAGAAAATGAAATCAATAAGATTGAAAAACCCCTGGTTAGGTTCACCAACAGGCAAAGAGGAAAAACACAAATGACCAAAATTAGAAATGAAAAAGGAGAAATTACCACTGATACCATAGAATACAAAGTATCACAAGAAAATAATATAGAGGACTACATGCCACCTAATTTAACAACCTCGAAGAAATAGACAAGTTTTAGGAAACATAGTCTACCTAGACTAAACCAAGAAAACTGGACAATCTGTATAGACCAGTCAACATTAAGAAAATTAAAACAATCATCCAAAACCATCCCAAAGGTAAAAACCCAGGGCCACACAATCTCACCAATGAGTTTTATCAAGTGTTCAAAGAACTAATGCCTATTCTCAAACTCTTCCAAAAAATTGAAGAGACAATAATTCCCAACTCTTCCCACTGGGCCAACATAACTGTAATACCAAAGCCTGGTAAAAATAACACCCCAAAAAAGAAAACTATAGACCAATATCTCAGAGACAAAAGAACTCGGAGGCAAAAATCCTGAATAAAATACTAGCAAACACAATACAACAACGCATGGAAAAGATTATACACCAAGATCAAATGGGATTCATCCTACAAGCACAAGGATGGTTCAATATATGCAAATCAATCAATGTGATATGCCACATAAACAAACTAAAAGATAAAAACTATATGATTATATAAATTGATGCAGAACAAACATTTGACAAGATACAACATTCATTTATGATTAAAACACTTAATAAAATGGGTTTAGAACATACTTCAACATAATAAAGGCCATATATGACAAACCTCAGCTAATATTATACTGAATGGGGAGAAACTGAAGCCTATTCTCCTAAAATCAGGAATAAGACAGGGATGTCCCCTGTTGCCACTGCTACTCAATATAGTACTGGAAGTTCTAGCCAGAGCAATCAGGCAAGAGAAAGGAATAAGCAGCATCTAAATTGGGAGGGAAAATGTTAAACTGTTACTTTTTGCAGATGACAAGATCCTTTATAAAGAAAATTCTAAAAACTACACCGAAAAACTATTAAAAATAATAAATACAGTAAAGTTGCAGGATATAAAATCCATGTAAATAAAGCCAATTACATTTCTATATATGAACAACAAAACTTCAAAAAAAGAAATGAGACAAGCAATACCTTTTGAAATTGCAACAAAAAGAATAAAATACCTTGGCATAAATTTAACAAAGAACATGAAGGAGTTGTATACTGAAAGCTATAAGATACTATTAAAATAAATTGAAAAGACACAAAGAAATGGAAAGATATTCTATGATGGATTGGAAGCATCAACATAGCTAAAATGGTTATATTACCCAAAGGTATATACAGATTTCATGCAATTCCCATAAAAATCCCAGATATTTTTTCAAGAAATAGATTTAAAGAATCATCAGATTCATATGGAACCATAAAAGACCCCAAATCACCAAAGTCAATAAGCAAACAAACAAACAAGGCTGGAAGCATCGCACTTCCTGATTTCAATCTATATTACAAAAAGTCAATAATCAAGATTGCTTGGTATTGGCAGAAAAACAGACACACAGACCAATGAAACAAAATACAAAACCCAGAAATAAACCCACAAACATATGCACAGCCTTCATGGAGATTGGTGTGAGACATGCATCTGGAGAAAAGAAATCCTCTTCAGTAAATGGTGCTGGGAAAATTGGAAAACCACATGCAAAAGAATGAATCTGAACTGCAAACTGTCACCATATACCAAAATTAACACAAAATGGATTAAAGACCTCCACATAAAACCTGAAGCAATAAATTGTATAGAGAAAAACATTGGTATTAAGCATAGACCTCGGGCTCAAAGGGGGCTTTGTGAACCTGATCTCAAAGGCAAAGGAAATAAAAGCAAAAATAAACAGATGGGACTACATCAAACTAAAAACCTTCTGCACAGCAAAAGAAACCAGCAACAAAGCAAAGAGACAATCAACTAAATGGGAGAAAATATTTTGTAAATAATGCCTCTGATAAAGGGCTAGTATCTGAAATATATAAAGAACCTATACAACTCAACAATAAAAAAATAAACAATCCAATTAAAAAATGGGCAGAGAAACTGAACAAACACTTCTCCCAGGAAGACATACAAATGGCCAACAGATATGTGAAAAAATGCTCAACTTCACTAGCTATTAGGGAAATACAAATCAAAACCACAATAAGATACCACCTTACACCTGTTAGAATGGCTATTAACAAGACAAGGAACAATAAATGTTGAAGAGGGTGTGAAGAAAAAGGAACCCTCATACACTGCTGGTAGAAATGCAAACTGGTACAACCATTATGGAGGACAGTATGAAGGTTCCTCAAAAAATTAAGAATAGTTACCATATGCCTCAGCAATCCCACTTCTGGGTATTTATCTCCAAAATTTGAAAACCCTAGTCCGCCAAGATATATGAATTCCCATGTTCATCACAGCATTATTCGCAGTGACCAAATCATGAAAACAGCCAAAGTGTCCTTTGATAGATGACTGGCTAAAGTATCTGTGGTACATATATACAATGAAATATTATTCAGCCATAAGAAAAGATGAAATAGGGCCATTTATGACAACATGTATGGACCTTGAGACCATCATGCAAAGCAAAATAAGCCAGGCAGAAAAAAACAAGAACCATATGATTTCACTCATTTGTGGAACACAAAGCTGAAACCAACAAAGAAACAAAAACTCATGGACACAATCAATAGTTTAGGGTTAGTGTTTATCTGAGGGTATGGGGAGAAGGTGTTGGGAAAGAAGGAATGGGGTCTCAAATATGTGGTAATGGAAAGAGAACTGGTTCTTGGCGATGAATACATAACACAACACATAGATGATGGATTGTAGAATTATAAACCTAGAGCCTATATAGTTATTACTATCCAATGTCACTCCAATAAATTTAACAATAAAAGAAAAAAAATAAAGTATATTAGTCACTTGTAGGGAGAAACTTAACACTACAGCGATTTCCAGTACATTGGGAAGACCTCCCGAATCTATTACCATATTTAAGAAAATAATATATGTAAAATCCTGTATATGCCCAATCATTGGTAAGGCCTCCTAAGTGGCATCTATTGCTACTATTACCCTTTGTAATTATTACCATCATGATCCATTCCTTGTAGGTTGTTATAGTAGAACTACAGGATCAGGCAGAAGTAACACCCAGACTTAAACTATGATTTTATTACAAAATCATAACCATGCATGCTTATAATTTTGTAATGAAAGATTTGGTATAGATTGCCAGCTCACAACAAAGGGGTGTTATTTGTGCTGGACCCTTTAATCTTAGTTTGAGTTAAGAATCACTCGAAATGGTGAAAACTAAATATCACCATGCTATTCTCTGTTTTATCCTTTTAGTTTATGCTAAATGAGCAAATAAATAAGAGCAGGCACAAGACAAAATGTTTATTTCTAAAATGAAAAATCATCATGGAAAAAGTGCTATGAACAAGACTGTCAAGTGAAATTCCTCAGCTGACAGAAGGTAGCAGAGAACATGGGTATTCTGTATCTCCATTGTTGGATAAGTGGGGGTTCTCCAGAGAAGCAGAACCACAAGGATGTCTATATAAAAATGTTTTTTAAGGAACTGGCTCATGTGATTATGGAGGCTTACAAGTTCAAAATCTGCAGCTTGGGTCAGCAAACTGGAGAACCAGGAAGATCCAGGGTTGCAGTTCAAGTCCAAAGGCCATCTGCTGACAGAATTTACTCTTTCTCAGCAGATCTGTCTGTTTTGCTTTTCAGGCCTTCAACTGATTAGATGAGGCCCACTGACATTAGTGAGGGCAATCTGCTTTACTTAAGTCCATCAGTTTAAATGTTAGTTGCATCCAAAACCCAAAACATCCTCACAGAGATATCTAAAACAATGTCTGACCACATACCTGGGATCTATCGCCCAACTAAGTTGACATATAAAATTAACCATCACTATCTCTTTGTTATACAGTCTTCTTCTTTAATGAGAAATATAATCCATTGATTCAGAAAATAGGAATTATTTATCTAAAATGTTATTTTAAAAACCTTTGAGGTAAATACTCAAATTTTATAGGTAAAGGAACTCTTTGGTTAAGTGACTTGTCCCAGCATCGGTCCACTAATAGAAGAATCTAAACTTGATCACAGGTCTTCAAAGTCCATATCACTTATAATTTCTCTTCATGCTGCCCTAGAGGTAAGAGAAACAAGGTCAGCAAAATGCCTATAACAGAAGAAACTTGTAATGTTAAGTGTGTAGTATTACATGTTGTTCCATGATTTCATTTCTGATTAGGGGAATCATGGGTGGGGGTGGGGAAAACTCATGCAGATATATAACCAAGCCTGGTGACTGCAAACCATACCTCCTCTTCTGAAGAGGTTCTGGGATGTTCCTGGGAGCAAGACAGGCCCATATTTTCCAACTGATCACACCCTCTTAACAATCATCACTTGTCACAGATTTTTACTGAGGCTCTGGAAAGGCTCTCATCCAAGCAGATGGCCTGGTCTCTTATCTTGTATCTCTGCCAGCCCCAAACTTAGACTAACAATTGGTTGTAGTTTGTGATAGAGCCACTGAGGGGCACGGAGCCAGCAGTAAGGTTGCTCTTTGATCTCTAGTTGGCTCCTGCTAGCACCCTAGATGACCCATGCCAGGGCTCCCCTTGGAAAACCACGTCTTTGGCTCATGCTCAGAACCACCTTTGCTTATGGCTGTGTTTCCTGGGGATGAAAACACTAAATTGGAGATATATGAGAAGGGGAATGTAATAAAATCACTTGTGCTGTTTGCTTTTAAAGTTTGTGTTGGTATTTGAGCTAGAAATGCAGTTTATCTCTTTATTTTCCACCCACCTCCCACCCAGGCCCCTCAGTAACCCTATTTCTGCTTTTATCCAGTGCCTGATCTCCAAGAAGGACTAGAGACCTGGGGAGTGAGCAAGAGTTTGAGTTCTTGGAAAAGCTACAGGCATGCCAGATGCAGACAAAAATTGCACATCAGTCTGTTGGGTGTGATGAAGGAGGCACATCAAGGGCAAGGTGGATCTGCCATGGCCGTCTTCTGGCAAGTGTAACACAGGAGGATGTGCCTTTCCCTCCATAGCACTTCCTTCTGCAAACAGTCGGCTAATCTGAAAAACATTGCAAGACCATTCAGTCTAAGCCAAAACAGTCATGCTCACGTAGTAAACTATAGATAATCCCAGACAGTACAGTGCAAAGTTTGTAACAGGAAACCAGGAAAAGTGCTTGCCTTGATTGAAAAAGCATGCTGCTAGCAATAAGGCAATAACCCAAAGAGGATTCCTGTAAAGAGAATCCTGCACTGGGAAGCAGATAATACATTGACTCATTCAGACTTCAAAATGACCCTCTGAGGCATATATATACTATCATCATCACTATTTTCTAAATAAGGAAACAAGCTCAGAAAAGTTAAGTAAACTTGCAAAAAGTAACACAATGGTAAAGTTGTTCCACCAGGATTTGAAACCAGGAAGTTTGACTCCCGTCTAAAACTTAACCATGCTACTACTACATTTTAATTTTGTAATTTTTTATTCTTATAAGACATTATTAGAGCTGTTGAAATCTGGAAATTTTATTCCTCCATCTTTTTTGCATAATAATATCACATACATTGGTTTATACTAGAAATAATAATAAAATTGTATATTTTCTAATAAAAAATTACAAAATTAGAATGCAGTGTAGTAGCATGGTTAAGTTTTAGACGGGAGTCAAACTTCCTGGGGATCTTGGAATACCCTGTATGGATAAGGTATTCCAAAATCCCCAGTAGGTGCCCGGAAACATAGATAATACTGAACCCTATATACCCTACATATCCTATTTTTTTCCTATACATATATACTTGTGATAAAGTTTAATTTATGAATTAGACAACAGTAAGAGATTAACAATAACTAGTAATGAAATAGACTAATTATGATAATATATTACAATAGAAGTTATGTGAATGTTCTCTCTCAAATTATCTTATTGTACTGTACTCACCTTTTCACTTAAAGAAAGCATTTTATGGCTTCTCATTGGCACATTCAAATTGCCAGCATCACTACTTTTGTGCTTTGGGGTCATTTTTAAGTAAAAAAAGGGTTACCTGAACACAAGCAGTGTGATACCATGACAGTTGAACTAGTAACTGATATGGCTACTAAGTGACTAATGTGGGGGAGTGTATATAGCACAGACAGGAAGGGCAAAGGGATGACTCACATTGCAGGCAGAAAGAAGTAGGGTGGCATGAGATTTCATTATGCTACTCAGAACAGTGCTCAATTTGAAATTTGTGAATTATTTCTGGAAGTTTTCATTAAATATTTTTAGACTGCAGTTGGCTGCAGGTAACTGAAACCATAGAAATTGAAACTACAGAAAAAGTAGGACTACTGTATTTTATAATTTTAACATTTTTTTCCACCAAATAACATCTTATCCATGCCTTCCCTCCAGAATTTTTCATATATGTGACTTGTACTGGGCTGGCCAAGCTTTAACCCAAATTAGTTTTCTATAATATGAGATCACACTGTTCATTCCACTATACTATGTTGCTTCTTTAAGGTCATGTTGTTTTAGTTTTTTTAAAGAATGATTTCATTTTATTAGAAATTGAAACCTTAAATTGAGTCCTAGTTTATTTTCACATGTCAAATTTGGGTTTTTGTATTTCTTGGGGGTCATTGTTTTTTTACTGAATGTCTTCCTAAAATCATACCATGAATATAATCTCATTTGTTATCTGCAGATAGGCAAGCAATGTGTTTTAAGGTGAAGAGAAATTTTATAGTTTTTTTAAATGTCATTGCAATCCTTGTAGTGTCATGACTGTGCTATGACCTAACTCTTCACTTAGTTGTGTAACGTCATAACTTCCTAAACCCTCAGTTCTCTCAACTACAAAATGGAATCAATAATTTCTGCTTTTTGGAGTTGTGAAGTACAACTAAGGTAATAAAGATAAAGACCTATCACAAGCCTGGCACAAAAAAGGACATAATAACAATCATAATCCCCACAATTCCCTCTAATTTAACTCTACTAGTCATAAGTTATATGAACTTGCAGATGCTTAGTTCTCCAAGATTCTGTTTCCTTGTATGTATGTGTAGATATCAAAGAGTCCTGTTGCCCCTGACTCTATGTGATTCTAAATGCCTTCTGTCCCTTCCACCCCTGCTTAATGTGCTGACCATTCACTCCCAATACCTAGATTTGCACTGGGACCCAGCTCAGGGTCCTGCCAGATTTTTGCATCCTTACTCTATTACCTCTAGGACATCTGAACTGAGCGAAACGTGCCAATTATGCACTACTCAAGTAATTGCACAAGTTTGAGGTTGTCCCATTAAAATGAATGTTTAGACTGAAGAAAACAAAGAAGATACCCAAGTCTGCCAGAAAACTTTCTTAATGTTTTTAATAATCTAGAGTTGGCAGAGCTGAGAGCTACCGTGAGCAAGGGGCACATGTCTCTGCTGCATTCTCCCTGTACTACCATGCTCCAGTGCAACTGCACTGTCCACTCCTCTATCCATTGTCATCACACTTTTTAAAGCAAACTGAGGGTGAGTTTAGTTAACTATAGGGTGCTGAATGAATAAGACAATAATAAAATAGAATAAAAAATACTAACCACTGTTGATTCAACACTTAACTTTGTGTCTAAGTGTAACCATTAAAATATTTAATGACCACAACAATCCAATGAGGGAAGTAGATATTTATGATGTAGGAGTTTTAGTTGTCATCATTCTACAGGTAAGGAAATTGAGGCAAATGAATTGGTCTGATGAATTCAGAGCTCACATTCCTTACCACCACACTATATTGCCCATTAAAGCAATAGTGGTGATGATAGCTTATATTTAGTGAGTACCTGCAAAGCACTGGACACTTTAAAAATGTAATATGAAGAGAAAATTTGCTCATAGACTAAAAAAGAAAAGAGTTTCTCAGATGTCCACATTTTAAGGAAGGGGCAAAATTCATCGCAGAGAGGCACGATGCTTTATATTTTTATTCCAGTAGTTTTCAATTCTAGCTACATATTAGAACTATCTAGGGAGCTTTTTAAAAATATTAGTATCCAAAACCTACCCCAATGGTGGGACCCAGACATCATTAATTTGTAAAAGCTTTGCAGATGGCCCTAAGGCCCAGGCAGGTTGAAAACCACTGGTTTACTTTAATCAATACACTTGGGACCATTTTGTGTGTGAACATGATTTGAAAGAAAAAAAATGTCAGCAAAGAAAAATAAATATTCTGCATAACAAAGTTAGGAGAATTTGTAATCTTCTTTAAATAAGAAGAGTTGGGGGTGGGGAGGCTAGAACAGAGAGAAGAGAATATTTGGAAAGAGAGCCTACCCATCCAGGAGGAGAGACTGAAGATCCAACAGCAGGACACCAGGTGAGACCCTGAGGGGAAAAGATGGTGTGTTAAATTATAAAATATAAACACAAACACAACACTTCACTCCTCCCTCACTTCGTAGCTTCCTCTTCCATTACCAGAATCCTTTTCCCCTCTTCTTGAATCCAGGCTAATCCTGTGGTTTGCTTTGACCAACAGAATGCAATAGAAGTGATGGAGTGCCAGTTCTAAGCCTAGATCTTAGAGACATTGCACTATTTTATGTGAACAAACCTGGGCTCATCTGCTGTGAGTTGAGAGACCACGTGAAATAGAGCCTGTGTGTCCCAGCCAAGCCCTCAGACAGGTAAGATTTTAGCCAAGATCAGCAAACTGACTCACAGCTAACTAAAGTTGTACATGAGAGTCCAGCTAAAACCAGAAGCACCACATACCTGATCCTCATTTGCTAATGCATAGAATTGTGACCACTAAGTTTAGGATGATTTGTTATATAGTAATAGCTAACTACTAGACATGAGTGTGAGATCACCCATGGAAGGGCTGAGAGACATTAGAAGGGTAGTATCTACACTCAGTTTTACATTGTTGTCTGACCTGAGCTGTGAACCCTCTTGAACCACCCCCAACTAAGCCCACATCTTCAGTAAACACAACTACTTTGATTAATTATATTTTTACTAGTGAACAAAGGGGGCTGGGAGCCAGTGAGGTTAGTCATAGCAGGAGAGATGAAGAGGGGCTTGCAAATTCTATGGATGCAGAAAAACAGAGTGAAACATGAGCAGGGTGAAAACAAATCCCTCCTCCCTCCCCCAAGAATTCTGACAGCTATCAGGAAGGGAATATGAGATAAGCCACAGTATGTGAAATGGGCCTTGGGTAGGTCTGTCAGGATCTGAAAGGAAAAAGTGACTCTATTAGGCTAGAAGGCTCAGAAACACACCTGCAGCAGAACCTTGAGCATGCTGGTGTTATCTTATTCGATCCTCACATCAGCCCTAACAGGGAGATATTTATTACCATCATAATGTAAATGAGAAACTGGTTCTAATCTAAAGGTTCAATAACCTTCCCAAGATGACTCAACAGGGAAGAGGTGGAGTCTGCCTGACTCCAGCTCTCTGAGTAAATCTAATTAGGTCGTCAGAGCTCTGAACATTTATTCCAGAAACTCCAGACTTTCAGGCCTCCTGGGAAGCGGCATTGCACTGCACCCTGATCTTATTTGAAGGCTAAATAAAATGACCCCAAATCCCCATATCCAAATCCTCCCATCCCATCCGAATGCCATCCCAACTAGCCAGCTGGGACTTTTCACCCCAGTGAACAGTCCCCTTAGCTTCCCCCATCCTGTCCACCCTGTTTTTGGCAATAGCCAGGGCTTCAGTGTTCCTGTGATCATCCTTTCCTGCCCCACCTGATGACACTGGGCCCTCAAAGCAGAAGCTGGGATCAAATTCCACTCCCCAAATTGTGGTACTTTTCCCTGGAGACTGTATTTGGCTAAGAAGCTCAGAGCAAGTCTTGCATACTCCAGCACATCCCTCCACATTATACAGAAGAGGAAAACCAAGACATGGGCTTGTTAAAGCCCATGCTCACAGGGAGTACATGGAACCCAGAAGAGTGCAGTAAGGTCTATGTACCTCTCTCTCTCTGTCAGTGCAGCATCCAAATCATCTATCTGGAAACTGTAAATTTCCCCTTTAAAAAAAATAATGTTTTCTTGAGAAAATAACCATGTCACCCAATTTCTCTTTCAAATGCCAAAAGAACAGACTTGATTTTTACCTCCCCAGGTCTCCAAGGGGTGGGAAAGAGGACAATTAAGTTCATTATTCCCTCATCTGCTCAATTTGCACATCTCACAAACATACTCTTCAGCTTGGAAAGATCCTGAGCTGCCCTCCAGCCCTGGCAGAAAATTTAACCCCTACAGCATGAGCAGGTCAGGCAGGTCAGATAAAAATTAATTGAAAGTGAAGCACTTTTTACTCATGCTAATTGCTACCCAGTTTGGACCCTTGCATTTGTAAGAAGGCTTTATCATAATTAATTATGTATTTTATGGGAGAAAGACTATAGAGACAGCTTGGTTTAGGTATCCTGGGTTTGGGGCATGCCTATGAGTCTCCCATGGTGACTCAGATGCATGCCTCACACCCATCTCCATGAAGGCTATGACCTTTGTCCATTAGCACCTGACACCTGAAGGTAACTTCACCAGCTGTCAAATCTTCCTCTTCTGGGGCCCTACAGCTTGTCGGTTTGTCGCCAGGCTGCTCTGCTTACTGCCCCAGTAACTGTTCTCAAGCTGCTGGCTACCCACAATACTTCCTGTTGCTAACAAATGAGTCTAAGCTTTTCATGGCTGCTTATAAGATAATTAAAATCCAGGGCCTGGAGGGTCAACTTTCTGAGGGCAATTAGAGCCCCAATTACAAGCCACTCACCATAAAGAACCATCTGGGCTTCACTCACATCCAGTGAACTGTCAACCTTACTTCGAATTTAGCAAGTTTGGAAAAGCACAGAGTGGGAGTGGAGGGAGCGGGGACAATACGACACAGTGGAGAAATCTATAAGATTCTGAGCTTGTCACCCTCTGGCCAAATGGCCTTAGTCCAGTTATCTAACCTCTCCTCATTTATAGAATGGAGACCCTACCACCTGTCTCATGGTAGATGAGATAAAATACCAAAAAACAAACTATATGTGTAAGCAATGATTATCCCATGTTGCTGGGCCAGCTCTGCACCCTTCCCCTGGGAACTAAGGTCTAGCTTCAGGTCTAAGTCTCTCTGTCAGTGATTAGTTAGGTAAGCCAGTTCCATCCCCTTTAAACCTACACTCCCCCTCTGCACAATGGGAATGCATCCCACTATTTTTTAGCCTTCTCACAATAACATAAGGCTAAATAGAAGCCACGAGGTGGGAGCATTGCTTGGCCGAGAGGTTAATTGTTTTCAAAACCCCCAAGTGCTGGGTAATGGGAACAGCATAAGCAGACTTTAGGAATAGGACAGGTCTTCTGGGTGCTTGTGACAGGAAGGAGCCCAGGATGTCAGGCACAGGGGAAAGAGAGGGCCTCAACGCCCAGAAGCAGCTTCTCCAGCCAGTCTGTAGCATCCTTTCTGGAAAATGACAGGATGCTCATGACTTTCAACTGACTCTTATTAGGGCCTGAGTCTAAATGGCAGAGGATGTCTCTGGGACCTTGGAATTCTGTCATACAAAGTCTGACAATTAAGTTCATGAACTCACCCTAGAAAAATGCTACACACCTCATTGCTGAATATCACTATGGTCACCTTCGAAGTACTTCCCTTGGGAAGCCATGCACCGATGCCAGCACCTAGTCCACCCTTAAAAGCAATTTTGAAACTCTTTTACTGTAATGGCCATCAGAACTGTCATTGTATGACCCTTGATGTCCTGATTGTTATCAAAATGTCTTGCTTTCAATATTTCCTTTATTTGGAGGTAAAGAAAAAAGTCATTTGGGGTCAGATCAGGTGAGTAAAGAGGGTGTTCCAATAAAGTTATGTGTGTACTGGCTAAAAACTCCCTCAACAGACAGTGTCATGTGAGCTGGTGTACTGTCGTGATGCAAGAGCCATGAGTTGTTGGCAAAAAGTTCAGTTTATTTTCATCTAACATTTTCAAGCAGCCTTTTCAGCATTTCCAAGTAGTAAACTTGGTTGACTATTTTTCCACTTGATACAAATTCATAATGAACAATCCAATCCCTCTGATATCAAAAAAGGCTAGCAACATCATTTTGACTTGATTTGGACTGACAGAACTTTTTTGGTCATAGAAAATTGGCTGACTTCCTTTTATCCACTTTGATGCTTTGTTTCAGGGTCTTATTGGTACACCCATGTTTTATCACCAGTGATAACATGGCCCAAAACATCGTCTTACCTCTTCAAAGGGTCTTGGCAAATTGTGACTCTTTTTTTTGCTTTTGTTCATCAGTGAGCTCCTTTGGAACCATTTTTGCATATACTTTTCTCATGCCAATATTTTCAGCTAATATTTTTCTAACTATTTCTCTATTGATGTTTACTTGGTCTGCTATGCTTTCCAAAGTCAACTGACAATTTGGATGCACAATTCAATGAATTTTGGCAATGTTTTTGTCAGTTCTGCTTGTTGCTGGCTGCCCTGACCTCTCTTCATCAGTGACACTTTCTCTCCCCTCCAAAAAAATGTTTAATCCATTTGTACACTGCCATTTTCTTCATGACATTCTTCATTTATCCCCATAAACTTGGACTAATGTATCCCTGATTTCACTTCCACTCTTGCCAAGTTTAACAAAAATTTAAAGTTTGTTTGTTGTTCTAATTCAAGCTCCAAAATTCTCATGAAGGCACACAGAAACATGCAACAACAATAATGACCACCATTCAGCAAGACACTGCTACATGTTGACATGAACTCAGCTGTGAGACACAGATATTCCAAGATTATGAAACCTTACTGAGTTGTTTGTACAGTGCTGCCAACATAAGCTCATAGTGCAAGTTCACAAACTTAATTGTCAGACCTTGTATTTCCCCATGAAGGCCCCAACCTCAGGCTCTCCAACCCAGTAGCAGGCCCTAGCAAAGGCCTTTTCACAATCAGCTCCCCAGAGTCACCTGCCTCTCTGCTATTTCTCCAGAAAGGACCCTACCAGAGGCACAACCTTTAGCTCTCCAGTAAAGAACAGAGTTTATTGTCCTCCCAGTCATCTCTTTCAATAATTCCAGAAGGCAGTGAAGCATGACAGCTCAAGAGAGGCCAAGGATCAAATGCCACTGACAGACTGTATGACTCTCTGTAAGACACTCAATCTATCTGAACCACAGTTCCCTCTTCTGTGAAATGACAATAATACTAGTATCTAATGAGATTACTGTGAGGTTCCATGAGATAATGCATGTAACAGCACCCAAAGTAAGTACTTGGCAAATGAGAGGTATTATTTCCTGGTGGGAAAAATCTGGGAGAAAGAAGCAGAATCATGGGAAGCAAGCTACAGAGCAGAGAGTACAAGACTGAGAATCACAAAATCTGGATTCAAATTCAGTTTCACAGTTTAATAGCCATGTGTCCTTAGACAAGTCACTTGACCCCACAAAGTGAGATGGACAACACCTCTGACAGCGCAGTCATGATAAAACATGTGAAAGTTCAAAGACTGCAATAAGTCAGGCATCATTTCATAGATTTACAGAATGTTAGAGTGGCGAGCAATTTTGGAAATCATCTTTACAAGTTCATGTACATGCATTATTTTATGTCATATCCCTCTAGCACAGAGTCTGCTGCATAATCATAGCTCAGAAAATGTTTATTCTTGAAATAATAGAATTAGCTAAACTCTCTTTTATAGAAGAAATAATCTTGAAGCATAAGGGTGACAGGACATTTGTGGAAGAGCTGAGGCTGGTCCTGCATCTCCAGTGTCCTCCTTCTTAGTCCATATTCTAGATATTACCATCCTCATTATCAGAAGCATCCATTCTCGCTGTCCCAGCTTATTGCATTCAGCAAGTGGATCATTCATCCCAAAACCTGATGGTCTGGGAAGCAGAGATTTAAGAGATTCCTAGCAAAGTCCCAATTGCTCCCTCCCAAAATCCATCTTCAGGGAGCCTTAAGTTTTCAAATAAAAACAAAACAAAACAAAACAAAACAAAACAAAACAAAACAAAACAAAACAAAACAAAACATCATTCCCACCTTACCTGGAGTTGATGATTGTAGTTGTGGTTCTGTTGGACGTCCATTCATTTCTCAAACTCCAGGATTTATGAAAACAAAGAAATACAGTTGCTTGCATAAAATTTAGAGAAGCAGGTGGTGGTAACAGAAAATAAAGTGCACCCAATCTTAAAGTTACAAACGATCCCCAAATCAATGGCAGATTCACAACTGTGCACTGAGTAAGACGAGCCACTTTCATGAACACAGGCCCCTGCCCAGCCCACATGTCTTTCTGCCTCCAGTCACTTCAAGTTAGCAGCCTGTCAGGCACCAAAAGTTAGCAAACCAGGCACCTGACCAAGGTTATGCCCATACCCACCAGGCCACAATAGCCAGACTCTTTCCTCTTTGTTCACAGAGACTTCTAAAACACAGTTCTACAGAGACAGTCATGGCGAATTTAATCAGGATATGAAAAATGAACCATATTTGCATTTGTTGTATGTTGTGGGTACTTTAGAAAAAAAAATATGCTGTCCATTTGTGAAAGCTAGGCAACCACCTATGGCATTTTGAAAGACTGAGCTCTTTCCACCCTCAGGAGCCCTATCAAACCTTTGTGCCAATCTCTAGGCCAGAGCTTATCAAAGCATGGTCAAAACTGACTGTATCAGACTTTCCTGGGGAACTTGTTCTGGGCTCTGCCCCACTATTGAATCAGAACCTCTGGGGACAGGGCCTTAGGCTCTTTAACCCCAGCCCACACAAATGGGACTGAAGTTTAATTACTGGTCTGCATTCTTCTTACCCCAAGTGTTACTGGTGGGTCATCAAATGCCAGAGGAGGAGAGGATAAAGGCATTGATGTGTTAAGGTAAGAAATGAAAATGACTCAAAATCAAATGGGGTTGAAGTCACAAAGCCTGGGGAGTGGTGGGGCTTTTGCAGAGCTGTCCTAGGCTTCCACTGTGCCATCCACAGGCAAGTGGACTTCAATTTCGGTTTGGTTTCATCGTGCCAGCAGAGTCAGGATGCTAAGAGATCTGAGAAACAAAACTGAGAGCTCCACTATGAGCATTAAATCAGGGGAGAAGAACACTGTGAGGGAATCTCAGGAACCCACCCAGAATATCGGTGCCTGATTCATGGTAGGAACCAGCACTCAGTGGGGTACTGCATAGAAAGAATAATAGTGATGGGGATTCTGGTCAAAAAGGCAAAGTAAGTAAATGCTGTGCTTACCTCCTTCCACTACTACATTAAAATTATAACTATAGTACAGAATAACTATCATGGAAAACCACATGAAGTCTAGCTGAACAGAACTTTTATAACTAAGGATATAAAGGAGACACCACCTTGAGACTGGTAGGAGGAGCAGTAATGAAAAACTGGCTGGTCCCACACCCATGTATGGTGGTTGAGAATTGGGAAGGATATCTGGGCTATGGATGTCCTCCTTGAGGATCAAGGGGACCCAGCCCCAACCTGGCTTCCCAGTCCAGTGCTCCAGTGCCAGTGTCATAACTTCTGACTGTGAAAACCAGCAGAGATTGTGGCTAAGTGAGAGAAAGAGCTGCTAGAGTCCCAGGCATTCCTCTTAAAAGCCCTGCACACAGACTTACTGATGAACTCACTTGCTATGAGTTCCAGTTCTGGGGCAGCTCAAAAAGTGCCAGGGACATAAAGAAAAAAGTTACATTGCCTGGCTTCAGGGTGAGGGCTGGAGGAACAGCCTTCTTCCAGATGGAAGTGCTTCTAGAATCCATTGTTCCTTTATTAAGTTCTCCCCACCCAGTCTGGAGGCAAAGGCAGTAATCATGTCTGATTCTCCATCAATCTTGCCAGCACCATTCATCTGCCCCACCACGGTGACTTCCTGAGACCCTGCCCCACCAAACTTGCAGGCCCACCCAAGCCACTCCCAGTGACTTTTTCATACAAACAGCCTGCCGTGGCTTATGCTGAATACTTTTCTAAAATCTAAAAGTTCACAAACTCCATAGAAACATCATCTGGCCTCAGCATGCCCCATACCACTTGCTACCCAGCCTCAAGTCCTGCACTAACAGCAGCTGGCCTTGGTTCACAGCTTTGCTTCTTCCAGGAACCTCCAATACCAGCACAAGTGGCAATCATCTGCAAATCACTTTGTAGCTCATACCAGTGGCCCTGGGCAGAGCACAGGCAATGGCTGAACTCGGCCTGTATCAGAGTCCTTCCCAAAAGGTCCCAGAACCAACATACCCAATGGTCAGCTTCAGACCACACCAGAGCACCAGCCAAACACCTCCACAAATAAAACACACAAAGAACAGACTTGACAGGCACCAGAGTCCTGTGAAAGCAAATCCTGCTCCATAGGGTCAGTCCCTGAATAAAGCTCCTCCACTGTAGCAGACAGTATGGAGCCTATTGCACATTTGGAGGCTGGAATTGAGGAGTGGCCTGCTATGAGTTTGTGGTACTCTGTGGCACTTCTCTTTACTTGGGTGCCTCCTCAGGGGTGACCTGAGGTGGATGGGAAGCCCGTTTGTATGGAGAAGGCTCTCAAGGTGCTGGGAGAAACCTTTGACAAGGCGAACACTCACCTGGTGGCTGGGGCTGTCAGGTGACTCTTTCTTACAGCCTTGCTGGCAGAATCAGAGGTGACTGCTAGAAGTGGTGCAAGTCTGGGTGCTCCAAACCGAGCTGGACCTGTTGAAGGCACAGGTGCAGGCTGTGGAGGAAACCAAGCAGTGACTGGTGGAAGAATGCCAATGTTTGCAATCAGGGTCAGAGAGGGGGTCCCCCATTGTTATGTCAGACTCCTCAGGGGAGGAAGGGAAACCAGAACTGCAATTCCACTATCATCCTATAGTGACACAAAAAATGAAATCCCAGCAGCCAATGACCCAGGGGGCCACCATGCGAGTGCTCCTCAGATGACTGAATTCACTGCATACTGCCCGTATACTCAGGCTGAGTTGTTAGAGTTGGGCAAGCAATTCTGGCAGAAGGCCAGTGACCCCTGCTTGCCTAGTTTTTGTGGCTCTGGGACCTGGGAGTAGATGGTATAATGTGAACAGAGCAGGAAATGGGAGAAGTTAGCTTCTGTAACCAGGCACCCCTTGCTCCATCAGCGATTGCAGGGTAGCTCAAGATATGGGCAAAGCACCCACAGCTTATTGGATTGGCTCATGGTGGCTGTCTGAATGGTCTGGACAGGTTATGCAGGGCTTAGTTCCTCTGACTTAGTAGCAGATGGACATAATAGACCCTCTGCCCAACTCAGAAGAATATTATATGTTATGACTGGTATTAATACTGCAATCAGACTTTTGGCTGCTTGTCCAGTCCTTTGCCTAGATCAATACACAGTACTGCATGCATTGGAGCACCTCTGTGCTGTGTATGGTCACCCATTGGTCATTGAAATTGACAACAGCACTCATTTTACAGGTGCCCAAGTACAACAATGGGCTATGGACATAGGTATAGAGTGGAAATTCCACATATCTTACTATCTACAAACAGCAGAAATCATTAAGCTGTGGACTTGGAGAGTAACAGATAACCCCTTGGGTAACTGGACAGTGGCCCACTCACATGGAAGTGTACTATACTGGAGGTGCAGAAGAGACACCATTAAAAGGAATATTTGTTTTTTTCTTATGGCCTATTATGTGTTCTCACATTCTTTTGCATATTGAGCCCATTGATGTGACACTACAAACTAAGTGGGTTTGGTACGTGTGCCCAGGGAACCACCCCTGCCAGCTACTGTGCTGTTGGCTGATAAAACACTCACTTGCATTCTTCTGGAGGGCAGAGACCTACCTCTTCTCGTGACTCTAACTTCTTCTTTCTGCCCTTAGTGTTGTATGCCCTAACACCTTAGTGGATTGGGCTCATACTCTAGCCATGGTGTCCAACCAAACAGCATGCTGGGTTTATACATAGTTGCACTCACAGAGACCGGTGGCTTCCCATAGCAGATAAAGCAAGCTATTATTCAGAATTGGGCTTAGCTCTGCCACCAGATTGCTAAAGATCCCACGTCTATGTGGAACACAACCAAATGGAGTGTTTGCTCTTGTCCAGGAGCAAATAAACAAGATTTTCCCCTGGGATGGCCTGGGATGGCTCATGGCTGAAGCCACGAAACTTTCTGTTAAGGTGCCAGTATGCATAACCCATATGCTAGAGGGAGGTATAAATATGGTCTGGACTCCCTCTGATCTCTGTGAGGTAATCTCGGGTAAGTCATTATGCCTTGGTGATGTCCCCCCAACCACTATAGCACTTACCCTGTCCCTTGGACAAGATTATGGGTATGCGAGCAGCATGGTTGTCCCTACCTGCCTGCAAATTGGACTGGTTGCTGTACCTCAGGATGACCATATGTTCCAGGCTAAATCCTCCCCACTCTGAGTAGTAAACTCAGTAATTGGGGCACTTTCAAAGCTTACCATAGGTTAAAGCACACTCACTGCATGGTGGTTTACCCACTGGTTGTATTTTCCCTTCAAGAAGGTGGTATAGTAAATCAACAAGAGATAACTGCTTTGGCTTTGCATACGGCTTGTGCCTTTAATGAAACCCACAGAGTGTTATCCCTTTTGAATGCAGAAGCTTATCAGATGCCCAAAGCTGTGTTGCAAAATTACACACCCTTAGATATTCTTACTGCTTCCCAGGGAATGGTTTATGCCTTGATCAGCACCGAATGTTGCATATACATCCTTGATGAACAACCTAACATTAGTCAGGCATTAAAAGCCTTAACTGCAAAAATTCAAAGCATTGAGTACCTAACGGGTAATCCTCTACAAAAACGGTGGGATTTCCTCACTAATGAATGGTGCATTGCCTTGATTAACCTCTTTACTATTGCTTGTGTTATTATTGTCGTAGTCTGTATTCTATCATGTAGATTGTGAAGTGAGAGACCTTGAAGGGGTGGAGTGTAAGGAAAACGGAATAGCTCAGGCTCTCTTCACCAAACTTCCACTGGAATGACGTACACCTGTTGTGTAACCATGACTTGCAATTTCCCGTGTGGCAGCCATTTTGTTGTTTTTGCCCCTTCTGAGCTCGCTTCACGGCTGCCTGTCACTTTTGTTCTTCTGTCTATATAAAGGATAGGATGCTCCCAGAAGGAGCTATGGGCTATTAAGAAAGAACTCCCAAGTGCCATTTTTTTGCTGTTCCCCTTCTGGAATAAAGGCTATGTTTAAGTTGCCTATGGCTTCTCCAATTTTCTTCAGTCTGCCTGGATCCAGTGCAAACCTCCCTGGCCTCAGTCGTTTGCAATACAAATGGATACTAGACTTATTGGGGTGATCATTTCATAAGTTATATTCATTTCTAATCACTGTGTTGTATATCTGAAACTAATATAGCATTGTATGTCAACTGTAATTGAAAAATAAAATTTATTAAAAAGAACAATAGTGATGAAGGTGACCATTCCCTGAAGACCAACTGTTTGGGCCTTCTATGTCGCATTGTGTCATGAATAACCCAAAGAATTGAAAGTCTATGGCTGAAGAAGGGCTGGCCGAGATTTAATTTTGTTTTACAATATATAGAAATGTGTCATTTCTCATACCTGTCACAGAAATTTGTACCCATCACATTGATAATATGAATACCAAAAAATTTAGGAGCTATATTTCTACTTGGTTTATGTGAAGGCATCATGAAACTGTGAGTTTGTGAAAGAGGTTTGCTTAAATTTGGCTCCTAGCTTCCCAGCATGAACTTGGAACTCTGCGACTACTTCTTAGTGCTTGGATGTATATGTGTATACATATGTGTGTGTGTCCTTGCTCTTTGTGTAAGATGGGTCTAATTATCACACTGAAGAAAAGAGCCAGTCAGGATTGAACTTACTATTGAACAAATACAGAGTTCTTTATACTAGCATATGAGAGCATTTTCCAAAACATGTTCTGTAAAACATCAATCCTGTAAGATTCACTTAAGGGTATCTTGGACAAATAGGTACAGAAGACATTTTGTACCTTATTCCTTCCTACCTGAGATTCACAATGCAGTATCAATAGCTCTGATAAAGTTTTCAGTGAAGAAAAGTAGTGGGAATTCACTGTTTGGCCTACCCACTGCCCCTTTCTCCTCTGTTTGTAACAACATTCTGGTTTTCCTTTGGGAAACCACTCTCTCCCTTCCACCCACCCCAACTCTGTATTTGTAGCAAAAACTTAAAAATTTTCATTTGTCCTTGACAGTTTTAAGAAGGCTGAGAAAAGGGGAGTACCTGGCTTGTGAGATTAGCTGTTTGTGTTTTTAAAAGTGCACCCTCCCCCCCGCCGCCCCGGCCCCCCACCAGTTCCCTGGTGGTGTAGTGGCTAGGCTTCGGCGCTTTCAATACTGTGGCCTGGGTTGGATTCCCAGTCAGGGAACTACAAGAAAAACCAAACAAACAAACAAACAAAAAGTGCCCCCCCTGCCTTTTTTCTGTCAGTTTCCTCAGCTTCAGGCAGTAGTGCTTTTGTTTATATTTCTGGTTATCTGTAAGACTTGAAAGTTACTAAGAGTTAGAAAAATTATGTGTCTTCTAATTTTGCCAAGTTTCTGAACATAGAATGGTGTCCAATTATAAGTAGACCAGGAGATGGGTGGACTCCCCTACTCTTAGCACTTAATAAGTTGTTGAATTGTCCCTGGTCCCAAAGAGTTTGTTCCCAAACAAGCAGATGAAGTCTGTGGAGGACAAGATCAGAAAAGAGTGGGAAGTCTAAATAATGTTGGCACATAGCACTTTGACAGAGAAAGAGGAGGTGACAATAATAGGGATCCCAAAAATCTTTCTTGAAATCATTGTCTCAGATAAAATAGTGAAAACAAGTCAAAATATGTCTGATGAGGCAAAAGAAAGACAGAAAGAACTAAAAATAGTGAGATCAGATCAACAAGAAAGGCTCTCTGTCAGGACTTCAAAGAATTCCAGGGATAATGAATATAGCAAAGATGACCATAGTGTCAGTGTGAAAGCCGAATACAAGATTTCAAAAATCTTAACCTTTGAGAGAAGTCAATAACCAAGGAAAATAATCAGGTGACTCAAAACCATTGTAGGGAAGGGATGAAAGAGGTGGGGAATATAGACAGCCAGATCAAAACCAGACAAGGGGCAGTAGGAAGTTCCTAGCCGCCATGGAAACAGGCACTGAGTTTCTTAGGGAGACACCCTTTCTTACCCAAGCAAAGAACATTCACACTATAACAGGGCCTTGAAAGTCAACTAGGGAAAGTCAACTCGGGAAAAATAAAAGAGGAACTAGGACTTTGAGGCATGGAAAACAGGATCTGGGCACTCCAAGACAGCAAGAGAGAAAAGAAGAGTTGGGCATGTGTAAAGAATTAAGGGAAAAGAAATCAAGTTTGAAGAGACTGGGTAAAATGACTCACCAAGTCCAGAGAGTGAGATGTCCGGCATGGTCATCCCCTCAAGTACAGAAAAGGAGTCCCATCTGAGTTGCCAGAGATGTTACTGATGCAGGGGTCCTTACCCATCTCAGAATAGAAATCAAGAGAGTGAACAAAACAGTTGTGCAGAGAGAAAGGTTTGTCAAAGTGAAAGTTTGATACAACAAGAGAGCATGCTTCAAAAGAGAATAGATGTGGTTCAAGGTTGTTTTTGTCATCTGCAGGGCTACATGTCTACCCTATGTGACCACTGATAGAATGAATAATATATTTTAAAAAACAAACAAACAGAAGACAGAAAGTGTTGGCAAGGATACGGAGAAATCGAAGCCAATGTCCATTACTGGTGGTAATGTAAAATGGTGCAGCCACTGTGGAAAACAGAATGGAAGTTTCTCAAAAAATGAAAAATAAAATTACCATATGATCCAGCAATTCCACTTCTGGGTATATTCTCAAAAGAATTGAAAACAGGGACTCAAACAGATGTTTGTACACTCATGTTCATGACAGAATTTTTCACAATTATCAAAAGGTGGAAGCAACTCAAGTGCCCACTGATCTGTTTATCCATACAGACTGGGCAATGAGAAATGCTATTGAAAGTATTAAAGAGGAGGACATTTGACTCATAAAAAAATTAGGTTGATAGTAACCAAACAGATAAAGGATAACAAAATGTGGATTTAAAAAAAACCGCACAAAATGTGAATTATATTTGTCAATACATACAATGTAACATTATTCAGTTTTTAAAAAGATGAAAATTCTTATAGATGCTACAACATAGATGAATCTTGAAGACATTGTGCTAAGTGAAACAAGCCAGGATAAATACTGTACTATTCCACTTATATGATGAACTTGGAATAGTCAAATTTATGGAGCCAGAAAGTGAAATGGTGGTTGCCAGGGGCTGGGCAGAGAGGGGAATGGGATGTTTGTTTAATGGACACAGAGCTTCAGTAGGGGAAGATGAAAAATTTCTGGAGATGAATAGCAGTGATGGTTGCAAAACAATGTCAATGTGCTTAATGCCACTGAACTGTATACTTAGAAATTGTTAGAATGGTACATTTTATGTTATGTATATTTTGTCACAATAAAAAGAAGCCTATTTTGCTTTCTATTACTTAATTTTCCCTGATTGTATTTGACCATGGAATTCTCCCTTTTCACCAGAACCCATTTGAATACCATGGAGAGCCAGGCCCCAGAGAACACACTTTAGGGAAGGTTGGCACATAGCAAGGTAGCTGGACCTTCAAAGATAAAATCCCCTGGTGGAGTATGGGGAGGGTATCATGCAATGTGGAGAGAAGCATATTGGCCCAGTCACCTAAGGAAGGAAGATGTTGATATCTTACTCAGCAAACCAGGATTCAGAGGGAAAGCGCTAAACTTCAGAGAACAGAGATGGGATCTGGTTCCCTGGATCTTGATGTCAAGACATGTGTGAAGTAGTTCCTGAGTGGACAAATTTAGGAAAACCTGCTATTGAAGGCAAGTTTTGGAAGCTTAGAAACCACAAACCCAAGCAACAGGCCTGAGAAAACATGTGCCCAACATACTCCCTCAGGGACTGGAGGTCTATCACCTCCATCATTATAGAATCTACTCTTTACATGCAAAATACGGGTTGCTTAGCAATCTCAGAACTTAATAAAGGCCTTTTGAAAATTTTAGCCTATTCTCAGCCACTACGGGAAAGGCCTTTGGCAAGAAATTTGGTCTACCTTTTTGCCAGGGCATTAAACTGGATAATCCACCAGAATGGTACTAAGACTACCTTAGAGGAAGAGACAATGTAAAATAACTCAGTAGGACAGTTTTTTATTAGACAGCTCCTCCCTACTCCCAGACTTCCTCCTAGGATTAATCTCAGAAGACTCTTGATTTTCACCTGCATGAAGAAAATAATAAAACATAGCTAAAAAATTTTTGAGCTTTCATTTGTGCCAGGGTCCACCCTTTGTATTTTCTTATTTATTCCCTGTAAAAACCTAAGAAATAGATAATCTTTTTATTCACTTACTCAATTTTTTCATTCGGATGAAAAAAAACTGAGCCTTAGGAAGATGATTAAGTTACCTGCTCCCATTACCCAGCTGGTAACAGGTAAAGCCTGATTCAGATTAGGGCATCTGGACTCCAGAAATCCTCCTCCTCACAGCCACAGCATCTGTCTTTTCAGCCACCCTCTCAAATGGCTACACAGTCTGCCTCTTCCTTCTTAGTCACAAAGGAGGTGGATTCTCCATGTGTACTTCTGTCTCATTTTCCATACTCACAATTAGAACTGAAAGCACCTATGAAACCCTGGTGTCACATTTATCTGTTAGGTGGGGTGTTATTCAGCATAAAAGCTAGGGAATGGACAAAGTCGTTATCAACCTGATTTTTTAATGAGTCAAAAACAAGAGGACAAGATGGCGACTGGAGAGGAGTTCCCTAAAGCCTCTCCCAGAAAACACAATTGAACGACCACCCAGGAGCCAAGAAAGAGGACCCTAGGTGACAAAAAAAATGGCAGCTGAGACATCCACGCATCGCAACTAAACACCTAAGGTTTGGAGAGAAAGGGGCGAGAGGGAGAGAGGGGAAGGAGCAAAGACAGATCGCAACAGGACCCAATCATGGCTGACTGCAGTGCATGGGAGGGGAGAAGCCAAGAGGCGACAAGAGGAGAAGCCCTAGCAAAGCAGCAGAACAGTGGGAGTCCGTTGGGGAGCTAGACTGAGGAGCTGGAATTTGGAGCGGCGAGTTGGGGACAGACCTTGGGAGCCAGCCTCTGGAACTCTTGAGTGGTAGCAGGGCTGAGGGAGGACTCTGAACTGCAGAAACGACATCTTGGCTCTAGGCTCCTTAGGGACTCACAGCGCAGGCGCGTGTGGCTCCTGCACAGGGCTGTGGTTCCTGGTCCCAGCCCACTGCGGGGGCGAGCCGGCTGCCGCGTGGGCAGTGCACAGTCCCTATACAGGGCTGCGGCTCCTGTTCTGGCCTGCTGTGCTGCAGAGGTGGCCCGGCTGCTGCGCGGGCAGCATATAGCCCCTATGGAGGGATGCAGCTCCCCTTCTGGCCTGCTGCGGAGGCGGGCTGGTTGCTGGCACAGCGTGCATGGCTCCTGTGCAGAGCAGCAGCTCCCATTCCAGGCCCGCTGTGGAGGTGGGCCAGCTGCCTTCCTATCGCGGGGTCAGACCCATAGCTTTGGACTTGTGTGCATGCATGCTCATGCACCCCTGAGTCCTAAAAGCAGTGCGAGCCCGCAGACTCTGCCCCAACATTTGGCCACAAAAGCAGGCCCGGGAAGAAAGGCGGATTTGATAGCATTCACCCCAGCCAGCAAGAGCAGCCTTGGCCCGCATCACCCAGCTTCCCCAGCATAGGGCAGAAGGTGGAGCTGCCCCGGTGTGCCTTTTGTTGGCCTCTCCCCTTTCCTACAACCTTCCCAACCAACTAACTAACTACAGGAAGTGAAGGTACCATGATAGATGCGCACCGCCTCCAAACGTAGGAGGAGACCAGAAATAAGAAATAAACAACCCCTCTCTCTCCCAAAACTTGCCCCACCGCTGAACCACCTCGTGTCTGCCCTACAGCAAGACACCACAAAAGTACCAGTCTGGGCTTCGGGGCACTACTGAACATAACGCCCTCATTTCAAAGAGGAAGAACCCAGCAGACAGGATGAATTCCTTAAAAATTAAAACTCCTCAGAAAGAACAGGAAATTTATCAGGACAGCTTCTTAGAACTAGAAGTTTCCGAATTAAGTGACAGAGAATTTAAAGTAGCCATTCTAAAGGTTGTGAGAGAAATGAAAACATACTGGCAGAGCACCATGGCTGACATAAAAAAGGACATGAATGACATAAAAAAGGAACTTCATGAACAAAAGGAACAATTTATCAAAGAAATTCAAAACATAAGGAAGATTGAGAGAAATGGAAATGCGAGAGATAAATAATACAATAAAAGAAGTGAGAAATGAAATAACTGCCATAGGAAACAGGGCCAACCAGATGGAGGAAAGAATTAGTGATATTGAAGATCAGAACATGGAAACAGCTCAGAAAGAGGAAGAGAGGGAATATAGAACGAAAAGGATTGAAAGAACTCTGCAAGAACTATCTGACTCCATGAGACAAAACAACACTGGGATAATAGGAACAGAAGAAGGGGTAGAACATTCTACAGAGAACATACTCAAACAAATAGTAGATGAGAACTTTCCAAACCTATGGAAAGATTTGGAACCCAAAGTTCAAGAAGAAAACAGGTCCCCTAGATACCTGGACCCTAACAGATCTTCTCCAAGACACATGGTACTAAAGATGTCCAAAACTAAAGACAAAGAGACAATTCTCAAGGCAGCAGCCAGGGAAAAAAGAACTGTAACTTTTAGAGGAAAACCCATCAGACTGGCATCAAATTTCTCAGCAGAAACTCTGCAAGCCAGGAGGGAGTGGAATCCAATATTCAAAAATTTAAAAGAGAGAAACTGCCAGCCAAGAATAAATTATCCAGCAAAATTATCTTTCAGATATAAAGGTGGAATAAAGACCTTCTCAGACACACAGAAGCTGAGGTAATTTGCCAGCACAAGGCCAGCACTCCAAGAAATACTGAAGGAGGCTCTTCGACCTGAAACAAAACATCAGGAAAAATGGAACAAAGTTTGGGCAACAAGAAAGAAACAAAAATAAAACAAAAACAAACAAAGAAATAAGTAATGGCCACAGGAAATCCTCACACATTGGTCATCACTCTAAATGTTAATGGACCGAACTCACCAATAAAAAGACACAGAGTAGCAGACTGGATTAAAAAACAGAACCCATCCATATGCTGTCTCCAAGAGACACACCTCAGCCATAAGGACAAACACAGACTCAGAGTGGAAGGATGGGAAACAATACTTCAAGCAAATGGTAACCAGAGAAAAGCAGGAATTGCCATACTGATATCTAATGAAATAAACTTCAGGTTAAAAAAGATAGCAAATGATAAAGATGGACATTACATAATGATAAAAGGCACAGTACAACAACAACAAGAAAAGTTGACACTATTTAATATATATGCTCCCCACCAGGATGCATGCACCAAAACATACAAAGAAACTACTAACAAATTTGAAAGAAGAAACTGATGAATACACAATCATTGAGGGAGACTTAAACACCCCGCTAACAGCCATGGGCAGATCATCCAAACAGAAAACAAATAAGGAAACATCAGCTCTAAATGACCCATTACAGCAATTGGACATAATTGACATTTACAGGACACTTCATCCAGCAAAAAGAGACTATTTGTTCTTTTCTAGTGCACATGGAACATTCTCAAGGATAGACCATATGCTGGGACACAAAAGTAGCTTCAGCAAATTCAAGAAGATTGAAACCGTACCAAGTGTATTCTCAGACCACAAAGCTTTGAAATTGGAGATCAACTGTAAAAGGAAAACAGAAAGAAACACATATACATGGAGATTAAACAACAGCTTATTAAAAAAGGACTGGATAAAAGAACAAATAAAAGATGAGATTAAAAAATATATAGAAACTAATGACAATGAAAATACAATATATCAGAATTATTGGGACACAGCAAAAGTGGGAGTAAGAGGGAAATTTATATCACTACAGGCCTATCTTAACAAACAAGAAAAGTCACAAGTAAACATCTTAACATCCCATCTTAAAGAACTAGAAAAGAAGAGCAGACAAAACCCAAAGTCAACAGAAGGAAAGACATAATAAAAATTGAAGCAGAGCTAAACCAATTAGGGAACAGAAGGACAATAGAAAAAATTAATATTATGAAGACCTTGTTCTTTGAGAAAGTCAACAAAATTGACAGACCTCTGGCTACACTAATCAAAGGACGAAAGGAAAGGACACAAATATCCAAAATTAGAAATGAAAGGGGAGAAATCACCACTGATACCGCAGAAATACAAAGGATTATAAGAAAATATTACGAAGAACTTTATGCCACTAAATTTAATAACCTAGAAGAAATGGACAAGTTTCTAGAAACTTATAGCCTACCCAGATTGAACCAAGAAGAACTGGATAATCTAAATAGACCAATTGATAGTGAAGAGATTAAAATGACTATCCATAATCTCCCTATAGGCCAAAGCCCTAGACCAGATGGTTTCACAAATGAGTTTTATCAAGCATTCAAAGAAGAATAAACACATATCTTCCTCAGACTCTTCCAAAAAATTGAAGAGGAAGCAACATTACTCTAATATCAAAGCCTGGCAAAGACAACACAAAGAAAGAAAACTATAGACCAATATCTCTGATGAACACAGATGCAAAAATTCTAAACAAAATATTAGCAAACAGAATACAACAATGCATCAAAAAGATCATACATCGAGATCAAGTGGGATTCATCCCAGGAACACAAGGATGGTTCAACATATGAAAATCAATCAATATGATACACCACATAAACAAAATCAAAGATAAAGACCATATGGTCATTTCAATTGATGCAAAAAAAGCTTTTGACAAGATACAGCATCCATTTATGATCAAAACACTAAATAAACTACGTATAGAAGGAAAGTATCTCAACATAATAAAGGCCATATATGACAAACCCTCGGCTAACATCATACTGAATGGGCAAAAGCTGAAGCCTATTCCCCTAAAATCAGGAACAAGACAGGCTGCCCCCTGTCACCACTGCTATTTAATATAGTACTAGAAGTTCTAGCCACAGCAATCAGGCAAGAGAAAGAAATCAAATTGGGAAAGAAGAGGTCAAATTATCACTATTTGCAGATGACATGATCCTTTATATAAAAAATTCCAAAGATTCCACCAGGAAACTATTAGAAACAATAAACAAATATACTAAAGTTGCAGGATACAAAATCAATGTAAAATAATCAACAGCATTCCTATATACAAACAACAAATCCACAGCAAAAGAAATGAGGGAGTCAATTCCCTTTGCTATCACAACAAAAAGAATGAAATACTTGGGAATTAACTTAACAAAGAAAGTGACAGACTTATACATGGAAAATTATAAGACCCTTTTGAAAGAAATTGAAACCGACTTTAAAAGGTGGAAAAATATTCCCTGTTCATGGATAGGAAGACTTAACATTGCTAAAATGGCCATTCTGCCCAAAGCAATCTACAGATTTAAAGCAATACCCATCAAAATCCCACAATCATACTTTCGTGAAATAGATACAAGAATTATTAGATTTATATGGGACCATAAAAGACCTTGAATTGCCAAAGCAATACTACATAAAAAGAATAAGGCTGGTGGCATTACATTCCCTGACTTCAATTTATATTACAAAGCATCAATAATTAAAACAGCCTGGTACTGGCAGAAGAACAGAAATATAGACCAATGGAATAGAACTGAAAACCCAGAAATAAATTTATGGACAAATAATTTTCGATAAAGGAGCAAAAAACATACAATGGGGAAAAGACAGCCTCTTTAGTAGGTGGTGCTGGGAAAACTGGAAAAACATATTCAAAAGAATGAACTTGAGCTGTGAACTCTCTCCATATACAAAAATGAACTTGAAATGGATTAAAGACCTTCATATCAGACCTGCAACAATAAACTGTATAGAAGAAAACATTGGTACTAAACTTATATACCTAGGACTCAAGGAGGACTTCATGAACCTGACCTCAAAAGCAAAGGAAGTAGAAGCACAAATAAAAGATGGGATTATATCAAACTAAAAAGCTTCTGCACAGCAAAAGAAACCATCAACAAGGCAAGGAGACAGCCAACTGAATGGGAGAAAATATTTGCAAATAACGCATCAGATAAGGGTCTAATATCCAAAATATATAAAGAACTAATAAGACTTAACAACAAAAAACAAACAAGCCAATTAAAAAGTGGGCAGAAGAACTAAACTGACACTTCTCCCACAAAGAAATACAAATGGCCAGCAGATATATGAAAAAATGCTCATCCTCATTAGCTATGAGGGAAATGCAAATCAAAACCATGATGAGATACCACCTCACACTTGTGAGAATGGCTGTTATCAACAAGACAAGGAATAACAAATGCTGGAGAGGATGTGGAGAAAACGGAACTCTGATACACTGCTGGTGGGAATGCAAACTGGTACAACCACTGTGGAAAGCAATGTGGAGGTTCCTCAGAAAATTGGGAATGGAGTTACCATTTCACCCAGCAATCCCACTTCTGGGTATCTACCCAAAAGACTTGAAAACCTTTGTCCGCAAAGACTTATGTACCCCAATGTTCATCGCAGCGCTGTTCACAGTGGCCAAAACATGGAAATAACCAAAGTGCCCAGTGACAGATGACTGAATAAAGAAGCTGTGGTACATATACACAATGGAATATTACTCAGCTGTAAGAAAAGATGAAATATTGCCATTTGCAACAAAATGGATGGACCTGGAGATCATCATGCTTAGTGAAATAAGCCAGACAGAAAAAACAAGGAACTGTATGACTTCACTCATATGCGGAATATAAAACTGAAAGCAACAAAGAGAAAAGAAATCAACAAACAAACAACTCATGGACACAATCAATAGTTCAATGTTTTTTTGGGAATGAGGGGGTTAGGGAGGGGAGAATGCAGAGGGGATGGTAGAGGAGGGAGGGGAAGCTAAATACAAGGTGATGGAAAGAGAACTCACACTGTGTGGTGAACTTATTATACAACAAGTTGACAATGCACTAGAATTGTATGCCTGAAATCTATATAATCCTTGCTAACAGATGTCACCCCAATAAGTCTAACAATAAAAATGAATTTTAAAAAAACCAAAAACAAAAAAAACAAACAAACAACAACAACAAAAACATCCTCATCTTCAACACCTAAAATAACATTTCTCATTGTTCAGTCTGCACAGAGACTCTCAAGAGGCTCAATAAAGGAAAAAAAATATTAAGAGTTCCTACTTTTACTGCCAGAGGAGAGAGCATTGGCATTTTCCCAACCACTAATGTTTTTTAACTTACTTTATACATTCCAAAAGACAATGATTAAAGCCAGTTCAATATGTTAGCAAAGTGGGTGAGTATCTACATGCTGGAATCCAGAAGATGAGCTGAGGGTGGGCACTGAGAAGCTCACCTACTCCAAAAGATTTTTTTCCCATGCCATTCAGATACGCACCTGTAATTCTTCCTCAAACCTTGTTGAAGCTACTGGTGTGCAAACAATCCCTAATAGTCCCTTAGATGTGCATAGCCCTTGAATAACCCCGTAAAGATCTGAATACTCTTTAGAGATTACAAAGCACATTTACTTATTTTATTTACTTACCTTATCCTGTCATCTGAAAAACCCCCTTGGGATTGGTATCACTTTTCTTATTTTATATGTGAGGATTTTAAAGCTCACTAGTAATGAGCAAAGCCAGGACTAGTATCTAAGACTTTCATCTGCAAGCCCAGTGTTCTCTGAATGTAGGATCTTTGCAGTTATCAATTCCTTCACAATGCTTACACAATTCCTTCACCTGGCAGATGACTGAGCCCAAGACAAGGAAGTTTTGATAGGTGTATGGAGAAGAGCCAAGACTGGAGGGTGGCATAAGGAAGAAGGAAGGGCCAACCAAGGTGACTGAAGAGTTCCTCTGTGAAGTGCTGGGAAAGTAGGCAGCTTCTTGATCACTGTGGTGGGTCCAAGTGCACAGCATCGAAAAAGCGTTGGACTGCAATCTGAAGTCTGGGTTCCAACTCAACTGGGTTAGTGAGTCATCCTGAGCAAATGACACTTGTCAGGGTGTCAATTTCTCAGTGCAGCAAAAGGAAAAAAGGCCCTCTGGTATCTCAGGTGTACTCAAGTTCTAAACTTGAGTTATCTTTTGGAGTCAACAGGTCTGTGTGTGCTGCTGTGGGACAAAGAATAATCAATAAACACAAGGATCGAGAGTTTAGCTAAGCTACTCCATGGTATTGCTGCCTGTGCATGCATCTTGCTTGGCCAAGTGACCTGCCGGGACCTTAAACTGACAGCCACCTCATGCAAGTGCATGTCCTACACCACAGAGACACAAACAAATGTCAGCTCCTGGTATGACTTCCCCAGCAGCCCGTGTGAGCAATAGTTCCTTCTCACCCTTTCCCACTCCACTCCTTAGATAAGATCCCCTTGCAATTTACCAAACTCCTGCTCTTTTTGGTTTGAATTGATCAATTCTGCCTTAGCCTTAGCCTGAGAACCCCAAAGCACTCTATGCAAGACCTTAAAAAAGGCATGTGCTCTATGGCCTGCCTTTCTCTGTCTGAACCTCCCTTGACCTCTGTGTGGCCCCTCCAATTGTGCTGTATGCTTCATCCAGCACCTGTAAATAATGAACTTCTCTATTTCAGTTTCTCTGTGGTTTTTTTGTTGTTGTTGTTGAACTGCAGTTCACCTTTCAGCCACTTGTGCTCCACTCAGCAAACATTCACTTAACAAATGTTCATAACAATTAGATACTGCTATCCTTATGGATAATAATCTTGGCTGTGACTCAAATAATTCACACAAAACAGTCAAATGATACCCCTCATTCAAAGCTAAGTGAAGTTATATTTAGGCTGCCTGCCTGTTCCTTGGGTTGCACTTCATGGTGTTGTGGTTCTTATACAAAAGACATCTGGACACCCTTGTTTCACTTATTTTTTTTTCCACTTTAACTCTGAACTACTTTTGCCCAATCATTCCTCAAATAATCTTAGTTCCTCACACTGCTGTTTCCAAATAATGCAGCAAAAAAATTGGCAGGCAACCAGATCCATCTCATAATTAAATACGGGAAACACAAGGCAATTTGCTTCGATTTTTAATAATATTTCCACTCCTACTTCACTGCCTTGTCCATTCGGATGTTTACACAAAAAGCAATCACTATTTTCACGTATATGTGATAGTGTGTTTTAGTCAAGTAAAAAGTGACTGACTGTTTGAGCTGCATTCCTTACAGTTCTGCGCCTGGCCCATTTTCTGACATTCACACACTTCCCTTTGTTTTGTGTCCTGATAAGGTGTTTTTTGCCAACATCCATGTGAGGGCTATAATTCCCTCATCAGCTATTCATTTTAAAACATCTGCCATCTTTACTACAATTATTCTCTGCCTTTAAACGAAGCTGGTGTAAATAAATGTGTATGCACATACATATGTACATAGCTCTTGAATATGTAAATAGTACATATGTATGTGTATATAAAATTGCAAATACCTTTCAAGAAAGTGCCCTCCAAAACTGTTTCAAATTACCAACAAGCAGCTAGCTTTCTCCAAATCAAACCACTGCCTTGAGACCTCTGGGTGATACTAGCCAGAGTACTTCTCACTCAGTCCTCCTGCATTTTGATTTTTCTAAAAACTTCTAAACAAGTAGTTAACAGACCTAGAAAACAGACCACAGAGACACAAGCAAATGTCAGTTCCTGGTATGACTTTCCCAGCAGCCCGTGTGAGCAATAGTAACATGCAGGCATACTTTTGCTTTGACTTATTTGACCACAATCCCAGCAAACTTAAATTACCACTTGTCTTGAGTTTCAGAAAGGGCACACATCTTTTGAATACTCCATTTCCTTGGTAGATGCCTGACAGCAGCCCCATTTTGGAATATACTGAAAAGTGGAGCAAGATGAAAGACTAGTAGATATTTAAATTTATTCTAGTTGCAGCATTCTACTATTCCTCTAACTGGAAGCCCTCTTTTTTCCACCTCTATCCCTCCCCAACACACACACACACACACACACACACACACACACACAGATGCACACTCAGGCACTTAGTACACATACATTCATGCACATGCACACATATGCATTCACCTGTAGAGACAGTATTCTTTTGCTAAAAATCTCTAGTTCTTGGTTTGCATGCTTTTTTCGCTAGCCATGTTACAAGAAAACCAGATCTATAATATTAACTTCCTTTATATCTTCTGCAGTTAGACCATAATTGCTAATGGTTTAGAGTCCCTTGCTGCTTTGTGGCTGTCTTCTACAGAGTCACAAAGTCACAACCCATACCCTGACTCCAGTGTGATCTTGTAATCAGAACTTTGGCTAATACTTAGGTCTGCCCCACTCTGCTGCCTTTCTCTCTCTGTGTCATTTGCACTGCTATCTGGCTGTTGCAGGCATCAAGCCTCATTGCTTTGTGAATTTTCCTTGTACAAAACTTTGAACACTGCCAGATATGTGTCCAATGAGCACATCAAATGGAATTTCTGAGGTGAAGCTTCCCCCATGATTTTTCAGATTTCCTTCTCTCTGCCTGGAGTATGTTACCCAGTATACTAGGCTAAGGATTCTGATGGCTTGTCCACTGGTCTCTTCACTGGGCGCGGTGCGGGGTGGGGGTGGGGGGTCTTCTGCCTTCTGATTACTGCCAAGTCAGCTCTCCTAGGTGATGTCTTGAAGCAGCACCCCTTGATCTGTCACACCCCTGTTTGAAAATATCTAAGCACCCACATTGCCTTCTGAAGCAAATCCAAATTTCTCAGCCTGCAAATTGATGTCTTTTACAATTGCTCCCCATCGTATCTTCTGGTTTACTCACTCTCCACATCTTAGACAATAAGTTAAGCACTTTAAATTTAATGCTTATCATAATCCTTTAAGAGGGGCATTATCCTTGTCTTTCAGATGAAGAAATTGAGGCTTATACAGGCTAAGTAACAGGCCCTTAATAACCTGATGTATTTCATTTCCCAAGTCTGCTGACATTACTGTAAACTTGGTGGATTAAAACAACAGAAATAAATTCCCTTGAAGTTCTGGAGGCTAGAAATCTAAAAATCACATGTCAATAAGCCACACACATTGGAAGGCTGCTGTTGCTGGTGGTCCCAGGCATCCCAGGCAGTCCTGAGCTTGCAGCTCTGTCACTCCAATCTGCCTTCATCTGCACACAGCCATCTCCCTGTGTGTCTCTTTTACATTCAAATTTCCCTCTCCTTTGTCTTATAAAGGCACCACTCACTGGATTTAGGGCCCACCCTAAATCCAGGATGATTTTATCTTGGGATCCTTAATTAATCACATCTACAAAGATGCTATTTCCAAGTGGGGACCAATCTTGCCCCATTTTATTCCTTTAACCAACCCTTCCTATGAAAATCTTTAGTCTTTAAGATTCAGCTCAATGCAACATCTTCCAAGAAGACACCCACAATTGCACCAAAAGAGGAATTCTTTCTCACATCCAAGTTCCAACTATCATATTTTGCATGTCTCTGCTAGCCCTTCTTATCTTCTACATCATATTCTAGGTTTTTGAATAGTTGTCATTTACCACATTACATACTTCCCACCACTATATCACAACTGTATCATAAGCTACTTAATAGCATAATTGTCTTCTCCCACCAGGCGTTCTCCAGAGTACTTAGCATTAGAAGTAGCTCCATGAGTTTAGCCCAGTAAATCCATAATCATCTGTCTTTTTCCTTGTATTGAAAAGTTCAGGTATTAGTAAGCCAAAATGTTAGGTGCTTAAAAACCAAACTCGACCCAAGCTCCCACTTCCCCAAAATGGAATTTGAAAAAATAGCTCAATTTACTTTTCCATACCAAATTCAATCATTTTAATAATAATTTTTCTTTATTTGAATTTTATCTAATGGCAGTAAATCCAGTCCCTTCCAAGTCTAATCTTCCCAGTTTTGTTTGTTTCATTTTTTTCCTATGTCCAATACCACTTTCATTGGGTTTTAAGGAAAAAATTACTACTTGAAAGGGCTCTGAGAACCAGAACAATATCTTTCTTATCATTATATTCCCAGCACCCGACCATGCCAGGATGCCCAAAAAAGTCTCAAGAATGCATGAAAAAATGAAGGCGTGAATGCTGCATTAGAGTAGAAGTGGTCAGCATTCTCCTGGGATGATTACTTATACTTTTCCAGGTTTCACATTATTCACCACACCACTGTGACATAAGCATTATCATTATCCTCATGTCACAGATAGGAAAACTGAGGCTGAGAGGAAAAGAAGCTTTATTTTGGTCACACATCTAGTAGGTGATGCAACCACATCTGTTGGGCTCCAGAACTACAGCTCTTAACCAAAAACATCTCTCAGGAAAACATCTCATGCTGGAATGCAACCTGCATTTCCTGTCCTGGCTCAACCTGAAGGAGCATTAGTGTGACAATTCTGAACATGCCCTTAAGCTTGGGAGGCATAAGAACTGTTGGCCACTGACTGGGAAGGTCTGTAATAAGGGAGGAGGTAAGTCAAATCTGAGAGAACAAAGAATGGTATAGATAAAAAAAAATGTGTATATGGTGTGTGTGTGTGTTCTGAGATGTGCAGTGTAGTATGTATGTAGGGTGCATACGAGCATGTGACATGGAGGGTGTGTGTGATGTGGGATGTATGTGTGCCATGTTTCCTGTTTACATATGTCATATGTGTATAGTATGTGGAGGGCTGTGTGATAAATTTATGATATTTATGTGATGTCTGTCTGCTGTGGAGTGTGCACGTGTGTGCTGTGTGGTAGTATATGAAATGAAAAGGATCTATAAGTAACAGTTTGTAAATGACTCAGAGTCACATCTAGACTTCCTTTCTGATCAAGACACTTAATCTCTTGACAAACTTAAACAAGTCTTACCTCCCGAATCTGTTTGCTGTAAAATGACCTGCCAACTTCATGGGACCACTGGGAGGATCATCAAGAACACTATGAAAGCCTTAATACATACAAGCCAATGCACTGATGAGGATAGATGGATAAAAAAGAAAATAAGTAATGGTCCCTAAGCTTAGGGAGTTTCCATTCCAATTGGGGAGGCAGACTATAAAACAAATTTATGCAGAATAGAAGACTTGTGACAATAAAAACTGACATCTCTTGGAATCTTGAGGGCAAGATGGCGACCAGAGAGGAAGTCCCTAAAGCTTTTCCCAGAAAACACAATTGAATGGCCATCCAGGAGCCAAGAAAGAGAACACTGAGTGACAGACACAACAACAGCTGAGAAATCCACGCATCGCAAGGAAATACCTGAAGGTTGGAGAGAAGGGTGCAAGTGGGAGAGAGGGGAAGGAGCAGAGATGGATTGCGGCAATACCCCATCGCTGCTGACTATCTGGGAGCAGCACAGTGCATGGGAGAGGGAAGGCCAAGAGGCAACAAGAGTAAAAGCCAGCAAAGTGGCAGAACATTGGGAGACCATGGTTGGAGCCAGGCCTTAGAACAGCGTGTTGGGGACAGAGCTTGGGAGTCAGCCTCTGAAACTTTTGAGTAGTGAGAGAGCTGAGTGAGGACTCTGAACAGCCGCAGGCTGAGGTGGGTCTGCAGAGACAGCATCTCAGTTCCTGGCGCCCTCACGACCCATAGCACGCATGCACACAGCTCCTATGCAGGGCTGCAGTTACTGTTCCTGGCCCACTGCAGAGGTGAGTCAGCTGCCTTCACATGATCCGTGAGGTCAGGCCCACAGCTTTGGACTTATGGTGCATGTGCCCGCACGTGTGCCACTGGGGCTTACAAGCAGTGCGAGCCTGCAGACTCTTCCCTGAATGAATGGTTGCTGGAGCAGGGCCCAGAAGAAAAGTGGATTTCATGCATTCGTCCCAGTCACCAAAAACAGCCTTGGCCCACATCACCCAGCTTCCCCAGCATAGGGCAGGAGGAGGAGCTATCCCACCATGCTTTTTAATTGGCCTCTCCCCTTTCCTACAGCCTCCCTAACCAACTAACTGCAGGAAGCAGAAGGACCCCGGATAGACGCGCACCACCTCCAAATGTGGCAGGAGACCAGAGATAAGAAATAAACAACTCCCTTCACTCCCAAAACTTGGCCCCCAGTCCCACTGAGTGTCTTCCCTACAGCAAGACACCACAAAAATACTAATCAGGGCTCCTGGGCTCTGCTGAACATAACACCCTCATGTCAAAGAGGAAGAACCCAGCAGGCAGGATGAATTCCTTAAAAGCAAACTGTTCAAAAAAACATGGAATTTATCCAGAAGACAGCTTCTTAGACATAAAATTTGCTGAACCAAATGACAGAGAACTCAAAGAAGTAGCCATTCTAAAGGCTCTGAGAGAAATGAAAACATACTGGCAGAACCACAGCTGAGATGAACAACCTAAGAAAGGAAACCTGTGAACAAAAGGAACAATTTAACCAATAAATTCAAAACATAAGGAAGATCGAGATGGAAATTTGATAGATAAATAATACAATAAAAGAAGTGAGAAATGAAATAACTGTCATAGGAAACAAAGCCAACCAGATGAATGAAAGAATTAGTGATATTGGAGATCAGAACATGGAAACATCTCAAAAAGGAGAAGATAAGAACCAAAAAGATTGAAAGAACTCTGCAAGAACTATCTGATTCTATGAGACAAAACAACATCAGGATGATAGGATTAGAAGAAGGAACAGAGGACTCTACAGAGAGCATACTCAAACAAATAGTAGATGAGAACTTTCCAAACCTATGGAAAGATCTGGAATGCCAAATTAAAGAAGAAAACAGGTCCCCTAGATACCTGGACCCTAGCAGATCTTCTACAAGATACATGGTACTAAAGATGTCCAAAACTAAAGACAAAGAGACAATTCTCAAGGCAGCCAGGGAAAAAAGAATTATAACCTTTAGAGAAAAACTTATCAGGCTGGTATCAGACTTCTCAGCAGAAACTCTACAAGCCAGGAGGGAGTGGAATCAAATATTCAAAACTTTAAAAGAGAGAAACTGCCAGCCAAGAATAAATTATCCAGCAAGATTATCTTTTAGATATGAAGGTGGAATAAAGACCTTCTCAGACACACAGAAGCTGAGGTAATTTGCCAGCACAAGGCCAGCACTTCAAGAAATACTGAAGGAGCCTCTACGACCTGAAATGAAACATTAGAAAAAATGGAATAGGGTTAGAGCAACAAGAAACAAACAAACAAAAAAAACTATTTACAGGAAATCCCCACATGTTGATCATCACTATAAATGTTAATGGACCGAACTCACCAATAAAAAGACATAGAGTAGCAGACTGAATTAAAAAACAAAGCTGTCTCCAAGAAACACACCTCAGCCATAAGGACAAACACAGACTCAGAGTGAAAGGATGGGAAACAATACTCTAAGCAAATGATAACCAGAGAAAAGTAGGAGTTGTCATACTGATATTTGTTGAAATAAACTTCAGGTTAAAAAAGACAGCAAGAGACAAAGATGGACATTACATAATGATAAAAGGCACAATACAACAAGAAGATTTGACACTAATTAATATATATACTCCCAACCAGGAAGCACCAAAATATACAAAGCAACTACTAACAGATCTGAAAGGAGAAACTGACAAAAACACAACCATTGTGGGAGATTCAAACACCCTGCTAACAGCCATGGACAGATCATCCAAACAGAAAATAAATAAGGAAATATCAGCTCTAAACAATGCATTACAGCAATTGGACATAATTGACATTTACAGGACACTTCATCCAGCAAAAAGAGACTATACATTCTTTTCTAGTGCTCATGGAACATTCTCAAGGATAAACCACATGGTGAGACATAAAGGTAGCCTCAGCAAATTTAAGAAGATCAAAATCATACCAAGTGTATTCTCAGATCACAAAGCTTTGAAATTGGAGATCAACTGTAAAAGGAAAGCAGAAAAAAAAAACACATATACATGGAGATTAAACAGCATTTTATTTTAAAATGACTGGATAAAAAACAAATAAATAAAAGACAAGATTAAAAATATATAGAAACTAATGACAATGAAAACCAGAATTATTGGGACACAGCAAAAGTGGTAATAAGAGGGAAATTTACATCATTAGAGGTCTATCTTAAGAAACAAGAAAAATTACAAGTAAACACCTTAGCATCACATCCTAAAGAATTAGAAAAAGAAGACCAGACAAAACCTGAAGTCAGCAGAAGGAAAGAAATAATAAAAATTAAAGCAGAGCTAAACCAATTAGAGAACAGAAGGACAATAGAAAAAATTAATATTATGAAGAGCTGGTTCTTTGAGAAAGTCAACAAAATTGACAAACCCCTGGCTAGACTAATCAAAGGACAAAAGGAAAGGACACAAATATCCAAAATTAGAAATGAAAGGGGAGAAATTATGACTGATACCACAGAAAAACAAAGGATTATAAGAAAGTATTATGAAGGACTTTATGCCACTAAATTTAACAACTTAGAAGACATGGACAAGTTTCTAGAAACTTATAGCCTACCTAGACTGAACCAAGAACTGGATAATCTAAATAGACCAATCCATAGCAAAGAGATTGAAATGACTATCCATAATCTCCCTAAAGGCAAAAGCCCCAGACCAGACGGTCTCACCAATGAGTTCTACCAAGCATCAAAGAAGAATTAACACCTATCTTCCTTAGACTCATCCAAAAATATTGAAGAGGAAGCAATACTTCCTAACTCATTCTATGAGGCAAACATGACCCTGATACCAAAGCCTGGTAAAGACAACACAAAAAAAGAAAACTATAGACTAGTATCTCTCTCTGATAAACACACATGCAAAAATCCTAAACAAAATATTAGCAAATAGAATACAACAGTGCATCAAAAAGATCATACATCATGATCTAGTGGGATTCATCCCAAGGAGCACAAGGATGGTTCAACATACGAAAATCAATCAATGTGAAACACCATATAAACAAAATAAAAGATAATGATTATATGGTCATATCAATTGATGTAGAAAAACTTTTGACAAGATACAACATCTATTTATGATCAAAACGCTAAATAAAATAAGTATAGAAGGAAAGTATCTCAACATAATAAAGGCTAACCCTTGGCTAACATCATACTGAATGGGGAAAAGCTGAAGCCTATTCCCTTAAAATCAGGAACAAGACAGGGACGCCCCCTGTCACCACTGCTTTTTAATGTAGTACTGGAAGTTCTAGCCACAGCAAACAGGTAAGAGAAAGGAATAAAAGGTATTCAAATTGGGAAAGAAGAGGTCAAATTGTCACTATTTGCAGATGACATGATCCTTTATATAAAAAATTCCCAAGAGTTCACCAGGAAACTATTAGAAACTATAAATGAATATAGTAAAGTCAAGGGTACAAAATCAATGTACAAAAATCAACATCATTCCTATATACAAACAACAAATCCACAGCAAAAGAAATGAGGGAGTCAATTACTTTTGCTATCACAACAAAAAGAATGAAATACCTGGGAATTAACGAAGAACGTGACAGACTTATACACAGAAAACTATAAGACACTTTTGAAAGAAATTGAAGCAGACATTAAGAGATGGAAAAATATCCCCTGTTCATGGATAGGAAGACTTAACATTGTTAAAATGGCCATTCTGTCCAAAGCAATCTACAGATTTAATGCAATACCTATCAAAATCCCACAATCATACCTTCGTGAAATAGATAAAAGAATGATCAGATTTACATGGAACCATAAAAGACCTTGAATTGTCAAAGCAATACTACATAAAAAGAATCAGGCTGGTGGCATTACACTCCCTGACTTCGATTTATATTACAAAGCAGCAATAGTCAAAACAGCTTGGTATTGTCAGAAAAACAGAAAGATAAACCAATGGAACAGAAGTGAAAACCCAGATATAAATCCACAAATTTATGGACAATTAATTTTTGATAAAGGAGCAAAAAACTTGCAATGGGGAAAAGATAGACTCTTTAGTAGGTGATGCTGGGTAAACTGGAAAAACATATGCAAAAGAATGAACCTGAGCTGTGAACTCTCTCCATATACAAAAATTAACTCGAAATGGATTAAAGACCTTCATATAAGACCTAAAACAATAAACTGTATAGACGAAAATATAGGTACCAAAGTTATAGACCTAGTGCTCAAGGAAGACTTCATGACCCTGACCTCAAAGGCAAGGGAACTAAGAGCAAAAATAAATGAATGGGACTGTATCAAACTAAAAAGCTTCTGCACAGCAAAAGAAACCATCAGCAAAGCAAAGAGAAAGCCAATTGAATGGGAGAAAATATTTATAAATAACACATCAGATAAGGGTCTAATATCTAAAATATATAAAGAACTAATATGACTTAACAAAAAAACAAACAATGCAATTAAAAAGTGGGCAGAAGAACTAAACAGCCACTTCTCCCATAAGGAAATACAAATGGCCAGCAGACATATAAAAAAATGCTCATCCTCATTAGATATCAAGGAAATGCAAATCAAAACCACAATGAGATGTCACCTCACACCTGTCAGAATGGCTATTATCAACAAGACAAGAAATAACAAGTGCTGGAGAGGATGTGGAGAAAAAGGAACTCTGGTACACTGCTGGTGGGAGTGCAAACTGATACAACCACTGTGGAAGGCAGTGTGGAGGTTCCTCAGAAAATTGGGAATGGAGCTACCATTTGACCCAGCAATCCCCCTTCTGGGGATCTACCAAAAAAACTTGAAAACTTTGTTCGCAAAGACTTATGTACCCCAATGTTCACTGCAGTGTTGTTCACAGTGGCCAAAACATGGAAACAACCGAAGTGCTCCGCGACAGATGACTGGATAAAGAAGCAGTGGTACATATACACAATGGAATATTACTCAGGTATAAGAAAAGATGAAATATTGCCATTTACAACAAAATGGATGTGCCTGGAGATCATCATGCTTAGTGAAATAAGCAAGACAGAAAAATCAAAAAACTGTATGACTTCACTCATTTGCAGAATATAAAACTGAAAGCAACAAAGAAAAACAAACAAACAAACAAACAAACAACCCATGGACACAATCAATAGTTTAATGTTTATTTGGGGACAAGTGGGGAGGGGAGGGGAGAAGGGGGAGGGAATGCAAGAAGAAGGAGGGGAAGCTAAACATATGGTGATGGAAAAAGAAGTCACATTAGGTGGTGAACTTATTATACAACAAGTTGACAATGCACTGTAGAATTGTATGCCTGAAACCTATATAATCCTTGCTAACAGATGTCACCCCAATAAGTCTAATGATAAAAATAAATATTAAAAAAGAAATAAGAACAAAAACTGACATCTCTTGAACTCTTCACAGTGTAGCAGATTAAAAGACAATCTCACAACAAACAAGGTAGGTGTTATTAGCAACCCCATTTTGTGGATGAGAAAGCCGATGGTTAAGGAAAGCTTAACCTTTAACTACTGGAAAGGCACACTCATGTTAATTGACCCAGTCAAGATTCACCCCAGAACTGTGTAACCTGAATCATGACTCTTGTCACTTCCCTGTACTGTTTCCTTGAACAATCCAACGATGCAAACTGCTCAGAGATTGAATCTTGGCTCTTAGCTTGTTAAGAGGAGAAAGCGTCAACAAGGCTGAGCAGAAACACCTTTGGGAACCACCAATATGTGACTACAGTCAATAGTGTCACATGTTAGTGCATGTCTGGTTACAAACTCAGGAAGATGAGGAGGTAACAGTGAAAGGGGGCTCATGTAGGAGAGAGAAAAGATGAGAAAGAGGAATGGCAGGAAGCTCCATTCCTGCAAAAGTGTTCTGCACCATCGCTGGAAAGATGCTCCAGGGTTAATGTCAGAGAGGGGAATTTGGTTAAAGCCATGCCTAGCTAGATTGCAGGCTGAAAATCATGTTTCCTTTTTTTCCCTAATATTTTATAATTTCCTCTAATGCTTTAGTCAAGCTTAGGACCACGAGCCTTCAAGGAGCAAAGAAACACCCACTGGTCAGTCAGGGACTTGCCAGACCAAAGTAAAAGATCAATCTGGCTTTTACGATAGTTTAGCATTTAGATGACCCCAAATATTTCCCAGTTGTATCTGCCAAAAATAACTTTGCATTACTGTGAATCATGATTTCAAAGGAGAGATGTCAGGGATACTCTTTAAAACAGATAAAGACTGGGCTATTGCTAATGAAAAGAAGAAATAAAAAATAGGTATATTTCTTTAGAATGTACTTATTCTAAAAGCTATATAAAATATATATAATCACAATAATCTTGCTTGGGGAGGAAAAACAGTTAAGAATGCCTTTTTTTCAAAGATTTTATTTGTTTTATTATAAGACATATAGGTAAAAACTTGCATATTCTGAAAAAAGGTAAAAAATGGTAATAAAATGGACACTCTTCTTGTTAAGAAACACGTCAAAAATATGCTTTATCAAATGTTAAAATGGTTATTTTGCAAAATAACAATAAATAGAGCAAAGCTGTGGCATACAAGGGTCAATTCAAAGTACTAGAAGTATTTAAGTTTTGTGTTTTATAAAAATTCACAACTTCGATTATATTTTAATATTTGGCATTTTGCACTCCAGGTCACCAATAATGCAGATTTTAAGAATATTTTTATGATGGCACTATGATTTTAAAAATAATGAAACATAAAAGGTGATTTGACAAAGTAACATTTGATTGAAATAATTTTTCCCTGGATAAAAAATTATAGAACACAGAAGTAAAGATAGAATTTTGAAGCCATTGTGGGACATGTATCAGTTCCCAATTCTACAAATCTTTGGATCCTCAGCTGTGGGCACTGAACAAAACTTGTTCACTAAGCTTTAGTTTCCAGCAAGATCCATCATTTCTTTTCACAGCTTGATGGAGCAATATGATCATGATCATAAGCCCAGTTCCATAGTCCTAGCTCCATGAATATAAGGTACCAAGAAAGAAGTTATCTCTTCTTTGAGTAAACTCTTAGATGCATTCCTATATTTGTTTATGACCCAGTGGATTCAAATTCACATATGAGATCACTGGCAAAAAATGTTAATGATGAAAAGTTATTGTTCTAGGCATTCTTTTGTAGGCTTCTAATCTGTACTATCCAAAGGAGAGAGGAAACACATGTGAACATCAAACACATCCTCTAATGTGTCTTGGGTGTTCAAGTAATAAAGTTAGGCTTTTCCTATAAATAAATATGGACTCTTTATAAAGATCTTTCATTTTCCATGCATTTTGTTGCCCATGAAGTTAACACATCAATTCCCAGCTACACTAGGGGAAGCCACATCTAACAATACTTAAGGGTCCAATCTAATATAGATTATCAGTCCCAATGGTCTTCCACGATGTCCATCAGGGGGACATCTGGGTAATTCTGGGTGCCTATAGCACAGAGAGGTCATGGCAGGACTTGGACTTGAGCTTGAAGGCCATATTCTTGTTTTTGGCCACAATCTTGCCCCAGAAGCGCCTGGCTTTCCTGGGGATGCTCTCCCTCCTCTTCTGGTAGGCCAGGCGCCGGTCGTTCTTCTCCTTGCTGTCCCGCCGAAGGCGAACCTGCCGTACAATGCCCTCAAACAGCTCCTTCACGTTGTGCTGGACTGCCGCAGAGGTCTCAATGAACTTGCAATCGAACACCACAGCACATGCTCTCCCTTCTAAGAGGGTGAGGAGGGGAGAAGAAAGTCAGAGTGGTAGCACAGTGTGATCCCACATAGCACAGAGCCAAACTGGAGAACTCCTGACTGTAAATGTCCCTTAAGGTAATTCTATGTCAGTCACACATGCAGTGAGTCTAGGTCACTGTGACATATGTCCTGGTAGGGCATAAACAGATGCAAAGAATCTCACAAGGAGGTTCCTGGAAGCAGGAGAGATGGGCTTTTAGACCTGGCTCACCAAATTTACTGTGTGAATGTCCCATTTCATCAAATATAGTAATATCCATTATGACAGCAAAAACCATAGCCTTAATTTATTGCATCTTACTATGTGCTAGGAACTGTTTTTTAAATATTTCTTAATGCTCACAACAGTCTTGAAAAACACACTATCCCTTTCAGGTAGATGACAAAAATGGTGTGAGAGCACAGTCTTTGAAAAACTCAAGAGCATTTCCATAGCTTGAAAGTTGGCAGATGTTAAAGCCAGGCCTGCTTTATTCTTAGGCTCATGTTGTTAACTCTTTCTCCTCAGTTTCCTAAATTGAAAATAAGAATCCTATTATATACCTTTCCTCTCTTAAAAAGTATTTTTTAAAGTTTTGATGAGATATTTTAAAAATATTTTGAGGACTTCACAAATATATAATATAGTTACAGCAACTATACAAACAAGTTTTTCTGGAACATTCTCAATTTCAAATGTTTCACTGTACTTAATAACCATGTGTCCAAGTTTTGGTTTGAAAAAAATTATCACTGTAAACACTCATTTCCTAAGAATAAGACATTCCCAAACTACTTATGTCCATGGTCTTTAACAGGTTTATTTTCTTCTGAGTAGAGCTTGACAAAGCAGTATTTTGTTTTTTTACCATTGTACCAAATCTGTGTTGACCCAATAAAATATTAAGGACCCCAGAAGTACTTGGGTGCCTACTCAGCAAATAGGAATTATACCTAAAGTAAATATGAAGAAAGCATGTGACATCCTCTGATTGATGTCTTAACTAAAATTTAGGAAGGAAAAGGTGGGGGCAGGAGGGTGTTTCTAGGGTCTATAGGAACCAGAGGCAGCCAGAGTAGAATTCTTATTTTTAATCATACTCTTCCCACAGTTCCCCTAAATCAGAGTTCCCATTCTTTTTGCAATGAAGATAATACTTCTACTTCCCTGAACTCTTGAGATCTCCCTGGAGAAGAGAAAAAACCAAAAAACAAAAAACAAACAAACAAACAAAAACAGGAGAAAAGGTTGGAAACTGCCAGTAAACCCCTGAACTTGATCTCTCTCCCTTAAAGGAATTCCAAGAAAACCCTTGGGGGGGTGAGGAGATGGAATCCTACAGATAGACCAGATGGACAAGGGAGCAACACCCAACATAGGCATGATCTGCTGACGATGTGGAAGTCTTAGGATGTACATAGAGCTCCATGTTGCACTTTAATGAATCCCTGGTTTCAGCTTCATGAAAGAGGAAGGGAAGAATACCTGTCTGAAAGAAAATGCAGGTGTCTCAGATTGTTTCTATGGCATTACTCTTCTTACCTGAAACAGACACTTCTCGGCACCGCACCAGGTCACTTTTGTTGCCAACCAAAATTATCGGAATGTCCTCTGTCTGTCGGGCCCTGCGGAGCTGGATTCGCAGCTCAGACGCCTTCTCAAAGCTGTCTCGGTCTGTGATGGAGTAGACGATCAGGTAGGCATCGCCAACTTGCATGCAGTGGTCTTGGAGCCATTCATTCTCCCCCTAATGAAAGGAGAAGGTCTTCCATGAGCACAAGTTGGCCTGGTAAGTGAGACGTCTGTTTGCAAAGAAACAATATGTGTATCCTGAACTACGTTGGCTGATATGAGAAAGGAAGAAACCTTATTCCAACTTCCCAAAATGCATCAGTCTTCCATGCCTGCAAGATGTCTGGTGGCTGTAAAGACTGCTAGTCCATAAAATACGTATGCCAAAAAGTTTTTACTGTCCAATTACTCCTACAACTTGAACTGAAAAATTATACAATGATTCTGCCAAATATTATTTCCAATTTCTATCTAACCTACCAAAAATGAGCCTTTTCTGGCTTCTAAAGAACTCTCTTTTGCCTTTCCCAAGTGATAAAATTAAAAATCCTTTTGTGAAAATAGGAGGGTTCTTAGTAAATAAAGTCTAGTATATATGCACAGAAGCCCAAAATCTTTAAAAAGCAAATGTTGAAGACTAATATTAAGAATGTCAACTTCATATAATATGGTTTTACATAGTTTAAAATTATCATTTATGCCAGTTGGCACTTTCCCTAAAACGAATGTATTTTTTGTATTTTTTAAATATAACTAAGGGCAACTTACTTGCTATTCAGAGCTCATTTGTGAATGACCTGTTCCTTAGAACAGTCTCATACCTCAGCAGTAAAAGTTTTTAATCAAGAAAATGAGCTTACCTCATCTGGAACATCAAGACGAGCAAGGTCACCCTTATACCCAACAGCCTGTTGGAAGGCAAATCCTGAAGGAAATTACAGAGAGCTCTGGGCTCCACATACCTTATTTTCCCACATGTCCAGGAGTATAATTGTTGCACTTTCCCCATCAACAATCAGTGTTCGCTCATATGTATCTTCTAGAAATAAAAGAACAGTGATATCGTAGTCAAGCAAATAGGCAACACTTTTATATAAGAGGGTCATGTAAAAAAAATATGCTAGAAAATAAATACGCTAAATATGCAATTAATTAGGTAAATATATAGCTATCCAGAAAGGCAAATTACTATTTTTTATCACCTTTGAAAAGTACTACATATATTCTTACAGTTCTTACTGAGCAGAATGTCTAAGTCCTCTGAACATGTATCACTAAACCACTTGAAGTGAAAGGCCTTCATTTTTCTATTCCTGAACCTTTTGTAGAGGAAAACCATTTATGAGTACAACTCACTTTAGAGTTTTTGAATCAGATTCGAGCTTCGATGCCATGTGAAAACACTAATTGCCCAGTGGAACTGTAAGCCCTGTTCATAAGCCTTACATGGCAACCCACTGTACCTTTCTGTGGGATCATTAATGGTAATTTCAGGAATTCTGAGCCAGAGAAATTTCTCTTTCTTTGAGATATGCAAGAAAAAAATATTGAGACTATCACTGTTATGGGTGAAGTTTTGTTCCAGAAAAAAAAAAATACAGTTCTCTAGGAATAAACAGGTTTGTTTTTCTAAAGTATAGCAGAAGTGCAGTCTCTAGCTCTACTTGGGAATGGAAACTTTCCTTTCTGCACTTGAGCCCAGAATGAGTGTAGATGAAGGATGAACACAGTACAATAAGGCTAGAACAGCTCCAGCCAGGAAAAATCAGTGGGGCGAGGATGAACTGAGTTAATTGGGATTTTGCAAGAAGGATTCCCATCGACTCTATACAGCTGGGCCCATTCCCACTCATCTTTCACAATGATGTTTCCTGTTTTGAATTTAATCATTTGAAACTTACAATTTTCATAATGATTTTTAAAATCTTTTTCTTGCTGTTCCTTTTCCATGAAATCTGTTCTCTCGAATACCCAAAGGCCTTGTTTCCTTACTTCCTTCTGGGGAAGGTGTTCCCTGACCATCTATTATTTAAATATTTAAAATTGCAACACTTCTTTCCTCCTAATGTTTCTTACTCCTTTCCCTGTTTTATTTTTCTTCATTGTACCTATCTGTATTTAACATGCAATCATTTAACTCATTTTATTATCTTCTGTCCCTCTAACTCCCAGAATGTTAAGCCAAAGATTTGTACCTGTGTTATTTGTTGCTCTAACCCCCCCCCCACACACACACCCAGGCCAGCACCTGGTATATTGCAAATACTTATTAAATGAATGAATGAATGATAAACATAGCACTGCAGTTGTGAGTACAAGCAAACCGAAATTAGAATCTGAGTGCCACCCCTTATTAACTAGGTGGCCCTGGACCACTTACTTGAGCTCATTGGGCCTCAGTTCCTTCATCTGTGAAGTGGGATTGATAACAGTATCCATGCCTTAGGGCCGTGTGACAATTACACATATTAAGCCTGGGTACAAAGTAGAAATGCAATCAATATTAGCTGTTATCATCACTTCTTCAGATGGAGGCAGTTGGCTCTTGCCGTACTTGGCATTTCTTGCTATATAGGTAAATCCCAGTTTAAGAGTGCAACGTTGGGGAAACCAGGACTTTTCTTGTTTTAAAAATAATGAGGGGTTTCTAAAAAAGCAATGCTTCTGGTCTAATGTTTCTTCATTTAGGAACTATAATCAGGAAAGGGAAAGAAAGAAAAACATAAATTAATGAGAAGAAATTTAACCAAGATGGCTCTGTGTTTCCATCAGTTTTCCCACATCCTTTAGGTCATTCTTCTAATCAATAGTAACTACTTCTCACTGGGGCATTAAAAATCTGTTATGCCCATCCTGTTTGCCTTCCACAATATTCAGCATGAATGAGATCACAGTGAGATGCACAATTTGGCTTACTGGGGAGTGGGGCCTCCTGACCTCAACAGGCAAATTTATACAACTACATAGTTGTATAAATCAGAGCCTGAGCAGCACAGATGAAGAGCAAGAGGGCTGACTGCCCCTAACTACCTCAGAGTTCTTCATATTTTCTCTAAAAGCTGTCCTTGTACTCAGAAAACTCACAAAAATACTTTATCTGCCTTCAACCCACCACTCAAAAGCAGGTACAGGGACTCCCTTGAATCTCCAGTAGTTCAAATAAAAACACACTATATTCCAATAGCTACAAAAAAAAGCAAACAAACTTTCTCTGAAAAAAAAAAAAAGAGGACTAAAGATTACAGCTGTGAAAATAGAGCCAAACTGCTTTGCTGTTCTGGTTCCTGACAGGCTCATTCTGTCCGGACTAACCTCTGCCAGGAAATGATTGCGTTGGAAACTCTAGAGCCTAAAACAACACATCTCCACCTGGCTTTGTGCCTATGCCCAACATCTGGGTTTATACACTGCCTCTGACTACACACCCCTAGGATTCTTCAAACACACAATGCGTCATGCTTGACAGCCTTCTTCAAAGCAGTAGAAGACCTGCCTGCCTGCAACCAAAGTTCCAGCTTCCCTTCCTCCTTTAGTCTTCCTCATCTTTTGGGGAAGGTGAGGAGATGGGGGATAAAATAATCAGATAAGGAGATGGGGGATAAAAGAATTTGTAATTCTAGAAGAGTCCTTTGAAATTTGCCTGGGTTAAGGTGTGTATGGAAAAGGTGAGGCTTATTGGCTTGTAAGGCTTTTCAGTAACCAGAGTCTGCTGGGGAAGTCCTCATTTCTCCAGTGCTTTCCATGAAAGCTGGGGTATATTCTCACTCTGTATATCAAGAGATCATCCTGAAAGGGCGGGATGGAGTTTCTACAATTGGGCAACTACAGTCAGTAGCCATTTTCCCTGGGCTAGTGCACATCAATTTGTCTTATTGATACAGGCCAAACGAAGAAGCTCCCCACCCACCTACTAGAGACTCCTTTTCCCTAGTTGTTCAAATTTCAGTCCTTAGCAATTCACGTCCATCATGTAACCAACCACCCAGTGACAGGGGCTCTGGGGCCTGCTTCTTGAGCCAATGTTTTAAAAACTATTAACTGAATTAATTTCTTCTCATCTAGGGGTTATTGGGATACAAGTGATACCCCAGCATGGCTTCCAGCCCATCCCGATGGAAGAAGTCAACATAGTCTCCCAGGCAGATCTTGAGACTCCTTCCCCTTTTAGATCAGATAGGGTAAGAGCTCTATGTATCCTCAAATACATAGGAACAAAGACCACCTTCAGCAGGAAGCAGATACAAAAGATGAGACTTCCAGTCCTTCAACTTCCCATAGAGATTGTGGGGATCACATCTCTCAGGAGAAAAGCGAAGAAGGCAGACAGAATAGTGGGGGATCTTGGTACTCCCTCCTAAGGGATTTGCCCTGCTGGAGTAGTCACCACCCTGATACCACCCTTTCAATAGTAATCCCTGCCCTAGGCTAGGCAGCCACAGGAGGAAGTTCCAAGTAAATACAAGGAAGTTAGAGGGCACAAGCAGCCCACCAGTTTAAGTCAGTTCTTAACACCTGCACAGTAAGAGTTACAGCAACCTTCATTTCACCTGAGCCTCATTATACCGTCATTATAATATTATACATATGCCCGGAAGTTCATTGATATCATTATAACAGAACTCTGGGAAAAAACATGTACAGGTAGAAAAGGTGATGTAATAGGCCCTGTGTCAATCAAAATTGTCAATCAAAAGGCCTCACACCCAGATAGATCCCTTACAACTAAAGAAAATAAATGTACCAAAGCCTCGTTATTTGGGGCTCTTGAGCCATTTTCCTGCCCAAGCCCACTCTTAACTCTTTGGAGTGTCCTTTCCCTTTTAATAAACTTCTTTTACCCTATTTTCCTTTCAATAAACTACTTAGTTTCACTTCTACACTCTGGTGTGTGTCATTCAATTCTTTGCTTGAGATACCAAGAACCTGGACACTAAGCTGAGGAGGACCCATTTTCTGGTAACATTTTCTTATGTGACCCCCATTGTGCTTGGAGGACACTCCTGCCCAAGACTGGCTCAATAGCTATCTGGAACCTTCATGGGAGTTCTCTCATACACTGGGATGGGCTCCTGCCACCCCTCAGAAGTTCTGAGACTCCAGCATCCCTTTCCCCAAAAAACTCTCAATTGCTCTTAGCTTTTGTAGCCCAAGGGATCCCAAAGAATGCTGGAACACCTGCTCTAAGAATATTGTCCTCTCCGCTAGTGGCTCATGTTTCCTCTGTACGTCTCACAGGACCCCAGCTAATAGTAACCAAAGTAGATGGGGACCACAAGCAATTAAAGAGATAGTTTTGCAAGATAAGCCCAAGGAAAGGAAGTGGTAGATTCAGAATTAGCTCTAATGTTCATTTTGTACTCACTATGAGCCAGAAGCTATGCTACATGCTTAATATGAGTTATCTCTTTAATACTCGTAGTACCCTATGAAGTAGGTATTATCCTTACTTTACTAATGAGAAAGCTTGAGGACCTTATCTGGTCTAAGAGCACCCAGCTAAGTCAGTATCAAAGCTGGGGTCCAAATTCACATCACAAACTCCAAATCCAGTGCTCATTCTGGGATGTTCTGTGTGTGTGTGGGCAGTGCCTTCTCACCTATCTCAGGGTTTACAAATCCTAGTTGTTCTGAGGGTCCAGCTCAGAGACCACTTACTCCATGAACCCTATTCTGATTCCTACAGCCAAAAGTAATCTTTTTGCCTCTGATTTCTCATAGCACTGTCCTTGTACCTCTTTCAAGACACTCATCACACCCTATCTTGAGTTATAGTTGGTGTATATCTGATCTCTATTACCTATATTAATACTATAAGCATCTTTAGGGAAGAAGTCCCATGACTGCATGTGTGTCCCCACAGAGCTTCACTAAGTTCCACGGTATATGTTCAGGAACTGTTCAGGAATGAGGAATGGATAAATGAATAAATGAGTGAATGGCATTAAATGTGTACACAGTCATAAGATTATTGAAATATAACTGTAAAACATCCATTTTTATTAGGAGAAATAATGAGGAAAGTATTGTGTAGATTTTTTTTTTCTTATGATTAACACTGAAAAAAAGAACAATGTAGGTGTGTGCCTTGGAAAACCCTCCTCTTGGGAGACATAAAGCCAACAGTCACCTACAGATGAGGGATGTAATCCTCGATGGTATAAATTAAATTGCTCAAATAGGATACATTAGATGGGCTGGGTCACCTAAGAAGTTTGTTGTTGTCAAAGATGCCCTACTTGAAGTGATAAGGAAAAGAGTCTCCCCATTATCCCCAGTAAACAAAGAGGTTTCCCAAATATAGAAGCCTGCCTTCTCAACTTAGTCTTCACATTTAATACCTATGGGGATACCACCCTCTGCATAGACACCACTCCAACCAACAAACATTTTTGAAAGTTTGCTATTCACTTTTTCAATTCCTCCCTCTTAAAAATATAAACAAAAAACTCTCAGTTGATCTCTTCCTTATGTCAATCCCCAAAGCACTTAATTGTTACTTCTTAAGGTCTTCATGAATTTTACCCTGCTCTGAATTATAGCCACTGACCCTGAGCTCCTTTGTAGGAGGTTATGCTGCACCTTATTTATCACTGGGGACCAGAGAGCTAAAACAGTCCAGGCATGTGGCCGAACCCAGCCGAAAGTACTAAATCCAGGGGCTGTATGTAGGGTACAGTGAAAGAACACAAGAGGATTTGGGTTCAACCACAACTTAGGTTTGCATCCTGGCCATACCACAGACTAGACTTTTCATCCTGGGAAAGTCATTTGACTTTATAAGCCTCCATTTTTTTACCTGTAAAATACAGATATTAAGTACTCAATTCATTCAATCTTTAACTATAAAATCTTACAGGAAATACTTAGCACAGTGGTTGGCATAGCAGGTTCCCCATCAATGATAGAATTAGAACAATACTAAACTAAGATTATAAACTCAGAGTTCTAATCCCAGCTAACCTACTGGGTGATTCTAGAAAAGTCACTCGGTATCCCTGAGACTCAGTTTACTCATGTGTAGAGAAATTCTGTGAGGACCAAAATAAACAGTAGCAAATATAAGGAACCCAGTAAAGTACCTCTCCCATTGCAAATGAGCATTCTAGATGTTAGTTCCTCCCTTTCTCCTATAGCCACAGTCATCCACCAGCCTCTACAAAAAAAGAGATAAGCAACTGTACAGTACTATAGCTATCTCTCCCTTGCCTCTTATTTAGACAAAGTACCTGAGATTCCAGTGTGAGAAGAGAGATCAATGTTCTATCAGTGAGTCATCATTTGTAGCCCAGTTTAGGAGCTGCCTTAGGAAGCAGTGAACTCTCTGACAATGGAGACAGTCAAGAAGGATAAACATTTAGTGGAAGTGGGCAGACAGTACTGAGGAAGGAGCAGGATTCCGATGCAGCAAGTACAGGACAGAACCGAATCATCAGTGGGACATCTTGCTACTCTGGAAGTCTATGATTCAGCTGTGAGTCGCAACTGAGAGTATGGACAGACCATGCCATGTGGGCAAGCTCTGGAAAGTTCTTTCTTCATTTCTACAGCTGCAAATAGGGACATGCAGCCACTTCAGTCATGAATGCTAAGATGGAATCTGTCATTGCAAGACACTGCATGAATTAACTAGGATCTTCATATTATTTTCCAGAATATAGTGCTATGCTTTAGACATATTGGCATCATACATGCATTTTGGAGATTATATCACCTCAAATCAGTTTTAGAAATAGGCAGTGATTAAATAATAAATATTTTAAATGAGATTGCACAGGGAAAACTGTCTTGAAAAACTATAAACTATACAAAGATATATATCATTATTGTCATAATTCAAAATATTTTAAAATATTGTATTATTTAATATTACAAATACAGGTTTTAAACTATTTACACCCTCAAAAGACTAACATTGGTGGAAATAGAATAACCCTAAAACCATTGGTGGTTTTAGGAATAACCATAAAAAAAAAGCTGTGTCTACACTGAGCTCCTGAAAGGTCCAGATCAGATGGCAAAAGCCACAGGTAGGAACTGGATCTTGCGCCTCTGTCCTTTTTAGTCTGTATCCCCCAGTCCCTTCAGAGCTGGAATCTAAGAAATTCCCTTGATGGCCCAGGTTATATCTGTGACTATTCTCATTTTCTTGACCTGGGGGCCTGTGCCAGGGATCTTCTGGGGACTCAACTCCCCAACCAGTGCCAAGAATGCATAACTATAGTTCCCAACTCTGCAGATAAATGACCCACCCACCCACTCTTTGTGCCTGGACCACTGTTGACAGACAGAGACCCCCTGGGGCTGGGCCACCTACCTCCCAGCACCTCACAGTCGCTGTCCATGCTGTCATGCACGCCTGCAAAGATGTTGGCCAGAGTGGATTTGCCCACCCCCTGCTCCCCTATGAGCACCACCCGGTAGTAGGTGTTCCCCAACTCGGAGGAGATGACTGAGTCCGTGGAGTCAGAGGACCAGCTCTGTCGGCAATGGTCCTCGGGGGCAGCAGAGTGATGGTTGCGCTGGCTGTACTGGTGGGGTTCTTTCTGGACCATCAGATGCCTGCCATCGGCTGGAATGCTCCAGCGCTGCTGCTGTGGCTGCATGCCCACAATGCCCTGGCGCATGGTGACATTATTCAAAGTCATTGTTGGGTCCTGGAGAGCAAAGCGGCCAAGATGTTAGCATTAGTAAGCATGAGCAAGAGCTCAGGGGGCTCACACATACAGTTATCAGTGATATTCTCTTAGAAAACATGAGACCCAAGTAGTTCTAACATAAGAAACAGCAATGAAATAGTCCCCAAACCCAACAGGCTTTCAACTCAGGGGACACACACACACACACACACACACACACACACACACAATTAGTAACCAGTTCCTCAGGCCAACTGTCATTTGCAAAAAGAAAAAAGTACCATTAGCATCAGCCACTGTCCTCAAGCTTCCTCCATCCTCCAGTAAGGTTTGGGATCCCCCCTCAGAGCTTGGCAGAGGCAGCCAAAAGGAACAGTAGCCTCCAAGTTGGCTTGAAAATCAAGGAGTTAATGGAGCAGGGACCAGCAGGCCAGCCAGGTTAGCTGCTCTTGTCTAAACATGGATCTTAATTATATCAGCATCCAGTGGGCTTTTGTGCTTTGGTGGGAAACACGTGGCAATGACATCACTCCCCTTGGCTGGACTGGACAAGCACTTATTGAAACTTCCATGTTTAGTAAAGCTGCCCTGATGCTCACTAGCTGCCTGAATAAGCAAGCTATTATTTGGGTGGAAGGGAGAGAATTTTTGTTTGAGGTTTATGCCTCAGCTCTGTCCTTTTGCCCACAGATACCAGTTTCAAACATCCGAGCCCAGGTCTTTTTGTTCTGGCAGAGAAATGACCTGTTTGCATTCAGACTTACTAGATTTGCAGAGGAAATGCTTCACTTTTATTAAACCATGTCTGCTCTGAGAGTTCTTTAATTTAAATCAGATTTCCACCCTCTTGAAGGCCAAAGATTCTCCTAAATGATATTCAACTACTTGGCTACAACTTTGTTTTGTAAGACTACCTCCACCTCGCACATAGGTCCTTCTCCCAGGCTACTTAAGATAAAATAGAAGTATTCTTATTTTAATTATCAAGATTTACTCATGAGAATGAGAAGCCACAGACAGTTTCCTTCCCACACTCACCCGACACTCCACACCCTAACACGCAGGGTTCTGGCCAGGATGATCGGCCGGTTTAATCTTATAAGAAGCGCCTCAGTTGGCACACTTGCATTAAACCAACAAAACATGAAAGATCTTTGAGGGCTGCCCTCTGACCACTCAGTCTGTAGGAGGAGGTGACCCTCCTATTGAATTCAACTAAAGAACCTACTGATGACAAATGGCATCCTTTGCACCTTAAATTCTACCCGGCCTGAAAAACCACAGCTCTGACAGCACGTTCCAGGGGTCCTGATTTCAACTTAGAAAGTTTTACAGGCTGGGAACGCCCACTCCCTCCCGAATCACTCCTGGGAGGCGACGGGAGAGCCCCTCCAGAAGCGAAGCGCCCCCTTACCTGGCTCGGCCAGGTGGGCATCTGTGTATGGGTACGTCCGTGCGTCCGTGAGCGCCGCGATCCCGGGCCACAAAGCACAGGGTGCTCGCGCCGAGCTGCCGTCCGTACCACGCCCGCAGCCGCCGCCGACCCACGGTTTATAGCGCGCCCGCCGGCACGCGCGGGGCTTTTCCGTGACGTCAGCGCCTCCGCTGGAGGGATGGCTCTGCAGCAAACGCCAAGTTGCAGCCGCTTAGCTAAATCAGTTCCTCGCAGTCATGTGACTTCTCTCTTTTTAAAAAATAACGACAGTTCAATCGCGGGCTCTTTTATTCTATTTTATTTATTTTATTTTTACCAGGTGGACGCAGGGAGATGGAAAAATACACTATGTGCCACTTCATCGCGCTTTCCAGCAAAGTTGTCGGGCTAAAGGATGAAGGAAGAGGCAGATTGAGTTACTAGCCAAGATTTGCCAAAAAAAAAAAAAAAAAAAAAAAAAAAAAAAGATATCTGCGAGCGCGTGGAGGATTTAGCCTCTACAATGGGGCTGCAGCCACCTGGCGTGGCCAGCGCGTGTGTTAGCCGCATCTCCTGCAAGGAAACCATCCCCTGCCCGACTGTCACCTTCTCTCTGGAAGAGGGAGGAAGGACAACCCTGCACAACTTTCCCTTTTCTAACACGGATCCGGGGAGAAAGGGTCAGAGAGAGGTGAGGAAAGGGGATAAGACCTCGAAAAGAGGAGTTTTGAAAAATGATTTAATTAGGCTCCACCAGATTGTGCTACATGTTGTCAGTCCTCTTTCTTTGGGCCTGGATGCTGAGGCCCCCAAGCAGAGAATTTAATCAGCATTCCAATCAGCAACATCTCTGTGCCAGGTTCCCTGGGATTGGCTGGGCCTGGGCATGGAGCCAGTTCATGCCTCTCAGGCAAGTGGAGAGGCCCTGAGCCAGACACTGGGGCCCACATCTTCCGAAAGATTCCTGTGACTAAAGGGTGCAGAATGGTAACAACTACCTCAACCATTTACTAAGTACCTCTGAGTACCTATACTCAGTAATCCCATCCTTACCACAATTTTGCAAGATGTATTTATTGCTACCCCCATTCTGTGGAGGAGAAAGATGACACTTGGTCACAGAACTTGCCCAAGGTCATACAGTTGGTATAAATGACAGAGTCAGGATTTAAAACTTGGTTTGCCTGACTCTTTGCATTGCAACACCAGCTGAGGGGTTTCAGTGACCTCTTTCTTTGGACAGGGGCTTCTCCCAAATGCTGTGTTTGGAGACGACACTGGCCTTTCCAACACTTCATCCTCTTTTCCAGCCAGCTTCAACTCTGAGTTGGCTGGTGGCTCCAGAAAGCAGCCAAAAGCACCAGCATCTATTTGAGTGGCTGGACTCTGATGTGAGTAAAGTTCATTCTCAGTTATCCTGCAGGCAGTTACCTGCTTTGGAGATTATCCAAGCTACAGCTGCTGAGACCTACCAGGCATCAAGCTGGAAAAGGGAGAATCCACAGACTGTAGAGCTTGGTGCCCTTCACTTCAATCAAGTGTTCCTTCTGGGCTTAGCCAGGAAGAGATGGCTTCAGAAATGGAGAAAGAAGAAGAGTAGGAGGTTGAGAGAGAAAGAATATCATCCAAGAAAGTATATTGCATACTCCATGTTAAAACATCTGTAAAGTAACTTGTGAATTATCTGCATTTCAGAATTAACCATGCTGAGTTTACTATTCTGCCAACTGGTCTCAAGAGAAACATTATGTGGGTTAAAATTAAGAATCAGAGCTTATAAGCATTTCATCTAATTTTGCCCATTGGTAAGAACCTAAATATTCATATTAATAGTAAACTAATTCTAAGCCTCGGCAGTATCCACTGTGAATTATTTTTCTTTTGTATATGTGTATATGTATAAACTTGGGAGTATTCAGTCCACTATTGATTGGTGAATATAGCTATGATGTGTTCAAATAAAAAAAATATGCCTTCTTAAATTTTCTGTTCCACAGGAAGCCAAATGAGAAAACAACAACATAGGAAAAGTTTCAACAGTTAAATTTGATTGAATATTTAGTCAAAATCACAGTTACACCTCGGAAAAAGCCTATTTGAGGAGCCAAATCTTATCCAGTGGAGCCCCAGCTCCCTTGTCCAGGATTCCAACTGACTGGGACCGTATAAGGTTATAGAGCTTGAGGGGGGGGGGGGGAAGGTAGACTCACTGCATTTGGGCATGTCACAAATTCCAAAGAGAAAAAATTGTTAGAATATTATAATGTCTTATTCTATGAATTATTCTTTCTGTATTCCTTCTGCCAGCATTTGAAGGTTTCCTCAGGTTCTCTCTAACATGAAGAAGAGCATAGCTAGGAGAAAGAACTCAAAAACCACAAAAATAACTGTGAAGTCTGTGCATACCTTATCTCCATTAATCCTCATCATCACTGCACTTACCTATGTTTCATGGATGAAGATGCTGAAGAATGAGGTGAAATAAGTTGTCCAAGTTAATGGAGCTAGTAGGTAGGAGAGCTGCACACTCTGGAGCCACAATCTTAACAACTGTTCTATTTAGAATAGGAAAAACACTTCAATCCTGTTCCCATGCTAGCCCCACCTCAGCCCACTCCCTCCTATCAGAAGAGAAGGAGTTTTTATTTGATTGAAAAAATGCTCCAGAGGGAGTTCCCTGGTGGTGTAGTGGCTTAAGGCTTCGGTGCTGGCGCTGTCAGCACCGCGGCCTGGGGTTCGATTCCTGGCCAGGGAACTACCTACATACAAAACAAAACAAACAAACAAACAAAACTAAACAAAAATACTCAAGAGAATGACAGTTTTGCAGTTCCTTTTATGCATTAGAATCAAAGGAGGAAACATAAGGATGGTTACATAAATCCATAGGTGGTAGATTAAGGAGGTGGGAGAAAGTAAAGGGGAAATTTCTGGGATTGGATAAAAAGCAACTTGGAGAGACATGTTCTTCTTTTACATTGATAGGTACACGATGGTTGATAATGAACATTTATAGTACATAAAGATGACGTGTGGAGAATAAGACAACAATGAGGGGTTCTGTGGTCTTCTGAGCTGGGTGTGCCTTCAAGGAGCCTGGAAAGAAAATTATTCTGACATTTCAAAGATTGGTATTCTAGGTGCATAAGAACAGTGGACAGGGGTCACTTAAGGTAAAGATTGACCTTTGCTATGGAAGCTATAAACCTAAGATGTGACTAACCTCCATAACCTTCCCAGTAAGGAATTTATGATCTGACCATCCTGTGTGGTTACTTTTGGTCACTGAGCTTGTCAGCCCTGCCATTTGGCCCCTGAATATGTAAGGTTTATTTCATAGTGCCTTTTTTATTTACAAATTCAAAAAGTAATGAAAGAGGAAAGAAAGAGGCAGGGAAGGAGGAGTAGGATCTTTGACCAAGGCTGTAGGCTAAGGCATCAGGGACTTGCACAATTATTAATTTAATATTACTTTGCATTTCATCCCTTGAAAACTCTAGGGCCAAGATCTGTATGTCTGTAATACTATACTAAAAGCAATAGAATCACTGTTAATCTTCAGTTTTTCACACTGCCTGATCTATACTGTATAGACTCATACAACCTAAGTCATACTTACTTACCCATACCACCAAATCAATGCTACTCAGTGGTAAAGGTGACACCATTCACATGTGCCCCCTTTCCTACAAACAAAAAGGTAGACTATAGACAGAACACTGAATAGGCTGTAAAATAAATGTTTTTGAAAACTGCTTTTTAAATGTTTTGCATTTTGAAGCCTTTAGGCAAGATATGCTCTCCAATTTCCCACAGTCCTCACTACTCCCTAATGCATTATACTCCAGCCAGCTTCTCTCATTTAGATTATCTACCTAGCCCCAAGGGCAAGGCTGAAAAAAAAATGTAGAGGATTTAGCATCAGGAAAGCACATTAAAATGTAGGCCTTTCCTTTTCCTAGCAACAGGATGCTGGGGATGTCACCAAACCCCAGAGACCTTGGCTTCTGTTGTTTTGAAGACTAAAGAACAACTGAGCATGGAAGTACTTTGTTAACTACAGAGCACTGTGTTAATGCAAGTGATTATGATGCAGGAGCCAAGGATTGGAGCTTGGCCACCTGCCCTGGGTCTTCCTGCTTGTTAGAGCTCAAGTTCAATTAACCCAGCAGAATTCAGGACACATGAAGCAGAGGGAAGAAGGGTGTGAAATATACTCATATTGCTGTTACTAAGAAAAACTAAATAGCAAGGGAAGTGGTATATTTAAGTTCTTTGTAAACAAACAAGGGGTTGGAGTCAAATCCCCAGCACACAGATTACAAGTAGTTTTAGCACCAGCCACAAAAGTCCTGGGAAGGAGCTAGGTGGGAGGCAATGTGCAAAGTGTTTGAGCACAAAAAGGATTGATCACTCAACCTCTCTAGAAAGTCTGAAGAAGAAAAGAATTACTATATGCAAAATAATTGCTTACAAAGGGAGGGAAAAGCTATGATTACAAAATCAAGAAAGCCTTGATTAAGAGAAAGTAAGGATGGAAGATGGCTAAGAATAACCTCTCTGTATCCAGAGGCCTATGGGATCCAGATGGACACACCCTCCAACTGCAGCCTCCTTCAGGCCAGACCCATCTTCTGCTGAGCAGATTTAATTTTGTATTGAAAAAGATTCATAGCTGTCACCCTCCCTCCACTCCATTAGCCCAGCCTGCTGCAGATCTATGCGGCTCCTTCTAAAATTCTTCAAGGAAAGTGCAGTCATACCAAATGATCTTCAAAAGGTCAAGAGGAGCCTCCTGAAGAAAGCAGGTATAAATATTCTCTGCCCAGGTTCCTACATACCTTTATTCATTAAACAACAATAAATAATGAGCTTCTACATTATGCCAGGACCTGTTCTAAGGGCTAGGGATAAAGTACTTACACTCATGGAATGTATGTTCTGGTGGGAGAAATAAGCAAAGTATTACCATATTCATTCATTCATTCTCTATCTGAGCATGCCATTCTTTAGCCTCAGTTTTATCATGTGTAAAAAGGGAATGATAATACTGGAGATGATACACAAAGTAAGGGTTAAGTATACACCCATTCAGAAGCCTAACAATCCTAAGGTTGGTGACAATGTAAAGAAGAGGGGTTCTCATGCACTATGGTGGGAGGGTAAGTTGGTATGGTTACTTTGGAGATGAACTATCAACATCTAAAATGTACATATTCTTCATGATGCAGCAATTCCACTTCTAAATATGTGTCTTCCATATTGCACAAGGAGATGGACACGAGGATGTACATCAAAGCACTGTTTGTAATAGCAACAATCAGTAACCACCTAATGATCACCAATTAATAACACATTATAGTATATTTATATAATAAAATATTATGCAGCAGTGAAAATGAGTGAAGTATATCTATTATACTTACAGATCTACACAGATAAACATCGAGACAACAGTGACTTGAAAAAACAAATTGTAGGCTATTTACAAGGTAATAATTTATATATATTTTAAACCCCATGGTAATATATTATAGTTAAATACATTTAATAAGAGTATAAGAACATGGAAGAGAAAAATATGCACCAACTTTGGAATAGAGATACCTCTGGCAAAGAGTATTATAACTATTAGATGGAGAGCTAACTTCTCAAAAACAACCAAGAAGCCAGTAGACACATAAAATCAAAGTGCTTAGCAAAAATATCTGTCAACCTGGACTTTTATATTCAGTTAAACTAATGTTCAACATGTGGGCTAAACAAATATTTATTGAGCACTTAGGATATTACTGAGCAATATCCTAAGTCCCAGAAACAGAATTATTTAAGACCAGGTTCCTGTTCTCAAGGAGCAAAATGTCTGCTGTTCTTTTCCCAGAAATTACCAAATCCATGAGAAGACCATACAAGAACTGTATTAAAAACTTCAGTCTAATTTATAGTTGGTTGCCCAGCCAATGCAATGCTTTCCTTGGGGTTTATTCCTTCAGCAACAGAAAAATCATTGAGACTTTTTAACCCAGGGAATCAAAACCAGCCTAAATTGCAAAGGCCTAGATTTAGCCAATTACAGGCACTACTCACTTAACAAACGAGCTCTGTTCCTACGACTAGAACTAGGTTGTTAAGTGATCTAGTTGAAGGCAGATGTCTTGTAGTGTGTCATGAAGCCATAGGGTATTTTTTTTTAATAGATATCACATGACACCACACTTATATGAGGTCAGACACGAACTTATCCTAGAAAAAGTGCTATAATCTCACTGCTAAATATCACTGTGGTCACCTTCGAAGTACTCCCCTTGGAAAGATATGCACCGATCCGCATGCTTAGTCGTAACATTGCCAGGTTATGCCACCTTACCGAGTTGTTTGTACAATGCTGCCAACGTAAGCACATGGTGGCAAGTTTGTGAACTTAATTGTCAGGTTTTGGATAGGACAACCACTCTGATGGCCATTCCAGCAAAAGAGTTCCAAAATTGCTTTGAAGGGTGGACTAGGTGTTGGCAATGGTGCTTATCTTCCCAAGGGGAGTACTTTGAAGGTCACCATAGTGATATTCAGCACTTGTTTCACTTTTTCTTGGATAAGTTGGGGAAATTAATTGTCCAACCTCTTATGTAGACTTGCATGATTGCGAACGCTTCATGTAGTGAATACTAACCAACTGCAAGAGCAAGACAAAGACTGAGAAAGGGGATTTACAAGGCTCATGCAGATAGAGAAAGGGGATTCCCCATATTGGAGAACTGGTCCCAACCCTAAGCAGTTGTTAAACAGGTAGGTTGTTGAGTGAGGAGTGGCTATATAGGGACACAAGAATTCTTCAATGATAAACCTAGAAAGGCCAAAAGAATGAACAGTTGGATTGAGGACATGACAGCTAACACCTTTCCTCAATGCTTATAAGTATTCCTATTTGCCTAATCTCACATCTTCCAATTTCCTAGGCCTTATTTAAACAATTGAATAGTTCTTCCAAAATTTAAAAGGCAGCAAGGCCCTGTCCTTCTCTCCCACCCCATCCCCTCTTACCCACAGATAACCACTAATCACTAAATTATTATTGTGTCCATGAGTTTTTACTTCTTTGTTGAAGGGACAGGGTCTCAAATATATGATGATGGAAAGAGAAATATAACTCTGAGTAATGAACACATAACGCAACATATAGATGATAGCTTATTTAGCTGTAGAATCGTACACCTGGAACCAATGTAATTTTTGCTATTTAATGTCACCCCAATAAACTTAACAATTAAAAAAAATAAATAAAAAAGTAAAAAATAGAAGGCAGTGACACTTTTTGGCATTGATAGGATACATTTAACTCACTCTTGCAATGAATATTATCCAGATTTTTTTAAAAAGAAAAATGAAAAAAGTTCTTAATTGATGGAAAGTTGTAAGTCTAAGTTACTGTTATTTTTAAAAGATTCCTTTATAATCAATTTAAAATTTGGCATAAATCTTTTACTAACAAACATATACTGTGTTCTCTATATAAGTCAGGTATCATTTTTAACCCAAAATGGTACATTCATTGGAGGCACTGAAGCTAATAGATGGAATAATGACAACAGAGGCCAGCACAGGTGCATAAGCATGCAAAGTCTAACTTAGTCCTTACAACAACTCTGTGAAATAGGTACTTCCATTTTGCAGATATGGAAACTGAGATTATGGGAAAGTTTACATAGCTTGGAATTAGCAGATTCAGTCTGTCTAACTCTATTTGATGAGATTCTCCACAGCTCCTAAGAACAGACACAGGCAATGTGTCTTCTACCCTTCCGGTAGAAGAAAGTGAGTGAACAGACCTGAACAATGTTACATTAACGTAACAATGTTACATTACAGAGGAGCAGGGAGAGGTCAGCCTCCTTTGTCTTGGGAGCTGCATGAAGGCAGGGAGTACATCCTATCCAACTTTGTTATCCCAGCTCCTAGGAGTTAGCCTGGCACACTATAGGGACTTGATGTGTCTGTTGAATAATAACTGAATAAATAAACAGCATGCACCACCACCTTATCCAGTCATTTAAAAACTCCCTGATTATGGCATCGCAAAGTGACTCTTTGGCAGACCATGCCTCTATCTATAGGCCTGAATGCAACGGGCCTTCAATCGAGGCAAAGGAGCTGAGTGATCCATAACCATGTGCCCAGCCTTAAGGGTATCCAAGGATATTGGTGAGATGCTGTATAGGGTACAAGGCCTCACACTTAAGGAGCTCAGAATCCAGAAAAAGAGAGACACACAGTATAACCCGATAACAGACAGTGGTGAGAGGCCACAATAAATGTCCACACAGGGAATAAGAGATGGGCACTAGACCATAGTCTCCTCTGCTGTGGGAGAGCCTTCCTTTCCCCTCCCTCATGTCTGCCTAGGTCCAGGATGTACAAAATCCTAATTGTAATCTCTATCCCTGGGGAAGAACAGCACTGGGAAGCACCTCTGCCCTGGTCTCTTCCTCATATACATTCCTTCCAATTTAGAAGGCATGACCCTCCTGATGGATGAGATCAGGGAAGAAACTGAACATGTGCAGTCAGACCTGCTTATTTATTGCTCATTGGGGCCAGGATGCTTGTGGGGTGGGTGACTTCTTTTTCTCTTGCTGTCCTTCAGGCAGCACACAGCTATGGTGGGGAGAGGCTTGCAGTTGCTCTCTGTGTAAACAGTTTGGCAGTCATTGGGCATGACCTCCTGGAAGCTCTTCCTCCCTTCTCCCCTCAACCAGAGGTCTGTTCTGGTAGTAGATGGAGGAACCCTGGTAATAAAGAATGAAGCAGTCTAAGTTGGGTAAGGTAAGCTTACTCCCTTTGCCAGGGATTAGTCTAAAATGAGCACATAATCCTGTTCTGGCCAATAAAATGTAAAAGGGTGTCTGTTTGAAAGCTCTTGGGAAAGAATTTCCTCTGTAATAAAAAGAAAGCATTTTTTCCCCATCCTGTACTTTCTTACTTCTGAGAATACAGGTGTGAAGATAACTCCAACCTGGAGCTGAAACTGCCAACTAGAGACGGCAAGTAACAAGCAGATAATGAAAAACAAGGGCCTGGGTCTTTAATGATACCACTGAGCTGCAGAAGAATCCTGGAGTCACCCCCTCCAAACTTTTTATCAGGTGATAAACTATCACTAGTTAATTTTCCTATAAATTATAGCCAAAACTAACAGACAGACAGATGAGTTTAATTTTGTAAAGAAAGTAAGAGAAAAACTGAATTTGTCAGACTGCATCATGTTCTCCAATCCAGAAAAAGCAGCTATACAGCTGACATTTTAATCTCCATTTATTTATCTCCTACATCTATATCTCAGTGGGTTTAGAACAAACTTGTCAAACCAGTGGCCTATCGGCCACATGTAGCCCAACACAAATCTGTACACTTTTTAAAATCATGATGAAAATTATGCATGGACTTTTTTTTTTTAGCTCATCAACTATCATTAGTGTTAGTGTATTTTATGTGTGGTCCAAGACAATTCTTCTACTGTGGCTCAGGGAAGCCAAAAGAAGGAATACCCCTGACTTAGAACTTTAGAAGAGGTTAAGGTTTACTACTCATTCAAACCCCAACTTATAATAAAGTGGAGATCATATCTGTTTTATTTACCACTGTACAGCCAGTGTTTAGCATGGTGCCAGGCTTATAGTTGATATTTCATAATTTCTTTAAATGACTGAATAAAGAGTGGGACTACTTCAAGCTAGAGTTTTGAGAAAAATTCATAGTAGTAATATTTAAAAATGAAACCTTAAATGTAATAATACTCATAATATGAATGAGAAGAGTATTAACTAACATTTGTTGAATCTTTTCACATTTCAGGTCCTATAAATGTGGATTATCTCTTTTAGTCCTCACTAGTGCCCTACGAGCTAGGTACTATCATAATTACCAACTTATAGATGAAGAAACTGAACCTTAGAAAGTTTAACTTGTCCAAGGTCCCACAGCTCGGAAGTAAAATAAAGATTTTAACTCCAGCTGATTCCAGAGAACATGGACTTAACCCAATCAGCCATTGGGAGCCATCACTTCACCAATTGTTTGTTTTGTTTTTTTTTTTGCTTTTTTTTTTTTTTTGGTATGTGGGTAGCTCCCTGACTGGGAATCGAACCCAGGCCACAGCACTGACAGCGCCAGCGCTGAAGCCCTAAGCCGCTACACCATCAGGGAACTCCCCCACTTCACCAATGGAACTCAACAAACACATGTGAAAGACCTATTACATGCCAGGCTCTAGAAACAAAAGGTACATAAAAGACAGTCCTGGTATAAAATGGTTGGGAAGAAAAACTGAGGAGTTAATAATATTAATAGTTGTGCTTTACTGAGCCAGGTGCTTTGCTAACTGACTTACATGTATCATCTCATTTAATTTTCTCAACAAATCTATTTCATCATTATTAATACTATCGCCATTTACAAATCAGGAAACTGAGGCATACAGATATTAAATAACTTGCCCAGGATGATGAAGCTCAGTGATGGAGCTGTGATTTTTAGTCACTCATTTGACTTCAGAGCCAGAGCCTACATATTCAAAATCATCCAAGTGATATCACAGACACTCTCACAAAGCATGTGTACAAAACAGTGGGGCTGCAAAAGAAAGGTGATGAATTATACTTGAGTGGGTTGGAGAACACTTCACTGAGGAAACTTCGGTCTGAATTTTGAGCTATGGAGAGAAATTGGCAAGGTGGCATGTGCATGTGTTCTCATGCATGTCCTGTGCACATGCACACACCATCACGTAGACAGGGCTGGGAAGTAGGAAGTATACTGTTACCCATCCAAAGCCCATGTGTTTAACACTTCAAAAGACCAAAACTCAAAACATCAGAATTTAGAACAAGGAAATATTTATTGATAGAGAAAGCACCAATGAAGAAGATGGGAGACCTAATCCTCAAACCCATTGTAAGAAAGTACAGAATTCAGGCTTTTATGTCAAGGGAAAGGGAAATATGAGGGATAAGAAATAATAGATGACCTTAGACATTTGGGTGCCAGCAGCAGTCCAGGAAGATTGTGCTTAGTCTGTTGACTCCAATTGATGTGAGGCTGGTCACCATCTTAAGATTTCTGTAAATCTTTGATAAACAATGATCATTTTTGTACATATTTTTCTTATCACCTCAGAAGAGGCACTTTCTGGTAAGGGGCTGTTTGTTGTTGTTGTTGTTGTTGTTGTTGTTGTTGTTTTCTCAAGCCCAAGCAGAATTCCTTTAATGATTAGTATGTCTATGTGCAAGACTAAGTAGAAACTATTAGCCTGAATGTTATGGGAACAAAGGCTTACACAAGATAGAATCAGAGAGGCCAAATATTTCACTTTGCTACAATTCCAGTTTAGTTTTGTTTTGTTTTTAAGTAGCCAATGCAAAGGCTCAAAAGTATGGGCATTTGGGGGAACTACAAGTCATTTGGGGTGGCTGGAGAACATAGAAAGTGTGGGGGTAATGAGAGATAGAGACAGAAATGTGGTCAGGGGACCTCTGTGAATTCCGAACTATGAAGGGAGAAGCCCAATGCTCTATTTAGTCCTCCCCCACGAACTAAGAGTTCCAGCTGGAGCTCAGGTGATGGGAGAGAAGAGAAACCTCTCAAAATACAGGAGGAGCAAACAAGAAGCCAGCTGTGTTAGCCTCAGGCCCAAATGAGCATGGGAGCCATGACAATCTCCTGCACATCTGCCTTTTCCCATGCAAAGGGTGAGAAGTACCCACAAGTTTTGTGAGGAAACAGACTCACTAGGGCCACTAGCTGTGCTCCCAGAGGAAGAGAGGAGGCCTGGGATCCACCAAGACCAGCCAGACCACCCACAGCACCTCCAGCTGGAGCAGAGAGAGGTTTGCTGTCCAAACACCCACCTTCTATTCACAGCTTCCACTTTCTCCTCCCTACTCCTACATTCCTCTGTACTTCTTTTTCTTTGCTTTACATTATTTTTCTGAGTATCCAATGCATAGCACATATGGTTGATGCTCAGCCAAGGAATTCTTATCTATACCCAATATGAAACATCATGGTTGGTTGGGGAGCAGATGTTCCTGCCCATTCAAATTTACATGAAAACTATAAATATTCCTCTGACAAGTTAAATAAGTAAAAGCCTTCAAGAAATCGTGAAGCCATCTCCCCTGGGGAATTAAGCAGGAGTGATGCATGACCCCATGGCAACTGAGCTTGCCATTTTTCTTTCAAAAGTAAAGTACAGTCTAGGGTAGAGTAAAACTAACTCCTTGCAAATGACATGAAGACCCAAAATTCTTATCTATGTTTCCTTCACAAGGGAATTCACACTTTGCATAGTAAAGATACCATCATTGTAATTAATGCCTTAAAAAATTTTTATTAGGCATCTATCCATTTGCACATTTAGATTATATAATTTACTATGTGGTTGAGTTTCAGGCTTTATATTCTTTTTTTTATACCTTCAAATTGCCATTGAGAAAAGCAGTGTACTCAGTCTTTCACTCAATACATTTTGATGGAGGGCCTATTAGGTATTGGGCCAAGTGCTAGGCTCCAGGGTAGACAAATGAAGGCAGCACAATTCCTGCCCTCAATTAACTCACAATCACTGACCCCATATTTAGTACTGAAATACCTGTTCATCAAGAAGGCCAAGCCCTGTCAGCATGAATGAACAGAATCATAGTGAGACTCTAAGAGGGGAAAGAGGGACCTCTGAGCCTGAGACATTAAGCATGGGCTCTTCATTCCTATAGCACTAAGAGAGTCCCTGCCTTCCAAGAGCATAGTCATATATAACAAAGCAAAGGGTAAGGAGAAGAGAAAAAAGCAGAAGTATCCTCGAATCAAAATTGGTATTTGGTGTTTGAAGATTTAACTCCTTAGTTTCATTATGTCATATTCTTCGGGTGTATTTGTTTGCTAGCCTCTTCTACTTGTAAGATGCAAGAAAATAAGAATACTCAGCTGGGAGCTTACTGTAAGAGGCAAGAAACCATCTTGACAGCTAACAGGCTGGGGTGCATGGAAAGCACAAACTTCATACAGGTTACCACACTGGCTCTGTGTTCTCATTGAGACTCTTCATTGCAAAAACTGGACACTACCTCAAGCCACCTTAATAAAAAAAATAACAAATTAGTGTTGGAAATTATAAAAAAAACACTGGTATCTTGAGGCCCTAAGGGATTTCTTTGAGTGATCAGAGCCAGGAAATGGAAAGTTATCAAAAGCCAAGACTCTTGCACTATGTTCCCCCATCTCTCTACATGGCCTCTTCATGTCTGCTTCTAAATGCACCTGTTTCTTTCTTTTCTCTCCACACATCAACTTTGCCTTCTCACTTCATAGATTTATGTCTCTGCTGCAGCCACAGTCAGAGACAGATGATCTCTCAGTCTCAACTGAAAAGTTCCAAAAAAGAGCTGCTGATTGGCTCAGCCATCCTTGGTTCAGTCAATTGGGGCCTAGAAGGTTGGGTTATATAGTACAATCATGGCTGCCACTGAGGAACCTTAAGAGGGTGAAAGAAGAGCATTCTCAGATGAAAGGGATTGCTCTGAATTAAGCAGCATCACGAAAGTTGTCTATTAATCTTTGGGTATCTTGTCATCTCTCCACAGAAGGTTTCCCTTTCTCCCTGTGCTAGGGCACTTATTTATGGTGTCTCAGAAACTTTAGTCTCTATTACATTCACTAAGTTTCTCCTCTCTCTTACTCCCTACCTCATGGCTTCTGCTTACCTATAGTTAGGTTGTTTCTACTTGCTGCCTATCTCCATGTCTCTTGGCTTCAGTGCCACTTTACTACCAGCATCTCCTGAGTGAATGGAATTTACTCATCCCCAAAATAAAGTGATTGCATTTTAACTGACCTGTACCTTGCTGTGGTCAGTCACTAATCCATCAGGCCATCAATCCCTGGTGCCACCAACTGTGGCCAGGGTGGTGGGATTACAAAGCTACAAACAGAAACCAAGAATACTATTTTGGTTCCTTGTGATTTCATATGAATTTTAGGATGGGCTTTCCTATTTATGTTAAAAAAAACACACACACTAAATGCAAATTGGTATAACCACTATGGAGGACAGTAGGGAGGTTCCTCAAAAAATTAAGAATAGAGTTACCATATGACCCGGCAATCCCACTTCTGGGTATCTACTCATAAAAATGGAAAACTTTAGTCTGCTAAGATATATGCACCCCAATATTCATCACAACACTATTCACAGTGGCCAAATCATGGAAACAGCCAAAGTATTCTTTGGTAGATGACTGGCTAAGGAAGCTGTGGTACATATACACAAGGAATATTACT